>CAMXCT020004202.1:35000-43605 GCA_947184155.2 Cladocopium goreaui | reverse complement strand
AGTAATGTAGTAGCGATGTAGTAGTAATGTAGTAGTAACGTAGTAGCAATATAGTACGTAGTAATATAGTAGTAATGTACTAGTAATGTAGTAGTCATGTAGTTTTTCATGTAGTAGTAATGTAGTAGTAATGTAGTAGTAATAAAGTAGTAATATAGTAGTAATATAGTAGTAATGTGGTAGTAATGTAGTAGTAATATAGTAGTAATGTAGTAGTAATATGGAAGTAATGTAGTATTATATAGTAGTAATATACTAGTATATAGTAGTAATATAGTATCAATGTAGTAGTAATGTAGTAGTAATGTAGTAGTAATGTAGTAGTAATATAGTAGTAATATAGTAGTAATGTACTAGTATATAGTAGTAATGTAGTAATGTACTAGTATATAGTAGTAATGTAGTAATGTACTAGTATATAGTAGTACAATGGTTGCCTGATGTTTCCTGTCTCTCTCGAGGCTGAAGAGAAGTTGCCAAAGCTCGACATGGAGATTGACAGCGTCCAGAGAGCCCAGGAACAGCCACTGATTCTAACGGATCAGCTATAGACGGGGTTAAGAATTGCTGAAGCATGGTGAAACAATGTGTGCTGATGTAGACATCTGTGGACTAGCTTTCAATGTATGCTTTGCAATGCTTTGCATATGATTAAGTTGGAATTGGATGAATTCGGCCTTGAAATGTGGAATGAATGGGGGCCACAAGTCACAACGGCTGGGTTCACTGAAGTGAAAGGTAAAACCCCGGCGGGAAACAAACGATTGCCAACAACCCATTCCTTGGTGTTTTAAGCCTCCCTAGTCCTGATTGATTTTTTGAGATACCCGATGGCTTGAGCTTGTCACAAACGATGACGCGCACAAAGCTGTTGTCATCTGTTGTCCTTCCAATGCTGCGGACAATTACCAAATTACCAAATTAGTACAAATTAGTACAAATGAGCGATATCATTCGATATCGTTCAAAATGTTCAAAATTCACAACATGTCAAGATTGAAGTTTGGAATAGTTTGGATGGCAGATGGTTTGTAAGTTGTTGGCCTTGGTACTCCATTGCTGGTCGGTCTCGGAAATCACGAGGTCAGCGAGCAAGTCAACATGATGCACAGCGAGCGCAGGGGCGTCACAGGGAGGGCTTGATATGACACGTCCAGATAGGAAGGCCCATGGAAGGCCCATGGAAGGCCCATCTGGCATTGCTAGATATCAACTACCCAAATTGAGTGCAGCGACGTGCCCATTGTATAAATATGATTACTGTAATTAAATATTAAATACCTAAAAATTAGGGTCGTTTTTCTAGAGGCATTGCAGGGTGAACCCCAGCTATGAACGTAATGGGGGATTGACGGGGCAGCAGCTGAAGCAAACCTGGTGTTTGCGCAGCTGATTCTGTTCAAAATCAAAGCCTACTAAAGCTACATATTAGAAAATGGAGGCATGGAGTCCGAATCCAAAAACCGAAATAGAAAGATGCATCCTTGATTTGCCTTCTTCGTTCATGGCTAATGGATGTCCATGATATGCACTCATAGGGCCTGATTACACATCTGTACCATGGTAGTGTGCTGGAGTTATATAATTGTTATAGTTTAAACAACTTACAATATTATCAATATGCGTATGGTATATTATCGCATATTATCGCATATTATGATACTGTATATATATATATATGTATATATATAATATATGTACGATATATTATTGCAATATTTCGACATGTCACACCGAGTTTCCACACCGAGGTCGAGAGACGCAAGAGCAGCGGTCAAAGGCGCGTATGGAGCTTCAGCGCCTTGCTGAACAGGTGCGACACCGTGAGAAAATGTGAAAGAAAAATGCCACGAACATGTGGGAAAATCAGACGAAGAATTTGCAAATGAAAAATCGTCATGTTTAACATTTAATTATCATAGAAAGACATTTGTATGTATATATATATAACTATATGTATAAGGCAGCAGCATCGGGTTACCGATGTTACCTAGTGTCTTGACATGGTGACTTTTCTGGTTTGAGCTGGTCAAATGCCAAATGCAAAGCGATTTCATGGTGGAACCTTTTATTGAACAAACACAAACAACATTTGATGAAACTGGATTGACTGACTGAGTGACTGACTGCGAAGACTCGGCAGTGATTTCAGAAGGCTGCAATAAAGAGACCATAGTCAGTGGTAAGTAATGTAACTATAGTAACTAGTTAACTAGTTATTCGCTACAGTACTGTCGATTGTGTAGATGACTGAGAAATACAGAGAATATCCAACCTACATGTACTGCTGGACTTGGAGATCTATGCAGAGGTCAACAGGCTCAGCTGGTTGGCTCAGGTGAAAACTGCAGAAGAGACCATTTCCCGTTCTCAGTTGGAGTCTGATGTCTGATGTCCAATGTAGATTTCAGCATGTCTATGCATGTCTCTTATTGCCTTAAGCCCCAATGTTGCTGCATACTGGCCATTTAATGGCTAGCTCCTGCCGATGTGTGACTTTATGTCCAGACTTGCGATCAAAAGTTAGTTCATAAATTTAGATGTTCACAAGCTATCCGGAAAATAGTTGTCCACTGTTCCACTTCCTGAGAACAGCAGGAAAATTTACAGTACAACCATGCATATGAAGCTGCAGATTTCGGCAAATGATATGTGCTCCTGTTGTCCCTCTATTCATTCCTAGCAATGAACCTGACTTTCTGTAGATATGGCAGTACTTTACTATACTTTACTTCATTTCTGGTACACAGTCTCTGTGTGAACCGAGGCGAGAGGTCCGAGATCACCAAGAATGGCGTCATCGCATGCAGGCCAGGAATGACTGAATGACCACAAAGGATCAAAAAGGCAAGAACCAACGAATCCATACGAATCCTACGAAGACAAAAGTCTCCCCACTATTTAGATCTATTTAGCATATCCTATCAAACCCATTCAAATCCCGGTGTTCTGTACGGCCGACTTGACGTCGTAGATGATGTCGAATGTGTCAGAGTTGCATGTTGTATGCTGGTGCCAGCATGTGCCAGCGGCCAACCTGTGAGGTCCTGATTGGCGAATGTGAAGCTTCAATCGAAGCCAAGAAGGCGGGAAGCCTAGGGCATCTAAAACAAGACACGTAAGCCAAGCACGTTCACCAACTATCAATGTCCCCACATTGTTGTTGGTGACACCATGATCTCGTTTTGAGTCTGTTTGTATTTTTTATTGCTTCTTATGCCTCTTTGATCCTCTTTGTAGTTATTTTGTAGTGCTTTTGCGTGGTTGAGAATCCATAGTCCGTCCAAGCTTACATCTTTAACCATAAATTTAAAGGATTAAAAGTCGTTTGATCATTTCCAGGCTGAACGGGCTTCACGGTCCTTGAGCACGTTGTCATCCGCTGAACTGCAGCGACTGCAGAGTTGGACGCCCATGACCTCGCAGCGAAGCAGCTGACCCCTGGGAATTGTGCTCCGACTGGGAGCACGTCAAATTGTCTTTCGATGGCATAGAATTTCGTATAATTTCTATATATTTCTATATTTCTATATACTCGTATCATCATGCATATCTATCACCACACCAACTTTCACGATTGATACGATTGACTGGGCTCTAAGAACTGTAATAGCCCTGGCCTTGGCTATGCGACTTGAATTACAATTAGATGCGAAGATTGGGGTGGTCAGGCATTCCAAATAGTTTTGGGAGAACAAGTTAGGACTATGTTGTGAGAAGATGGCTGAAGCATGTTCAACCAACAAGGACTCGAGCCCCAGCACCCCGCAGAAGCACTGCAGCCAAAAACCCGCCTGGTTGGCAGTCCCTCCATGGTTTAGACGTGTTTTGGGAAGACTGGAGACCTCCCACCAAGGCCTCACCGATCAGTGCCAGGTGCGGCTGCAAAGTAAATTTTTGCGAAGATCCAAGAAAAAACCAATGCCAGAGATTCTGGCATCATTTTGGGGAGTTTTAAAGATTATAAGGCCAGGCCCAAAGAAGCAGAAATTGCAGTTGGCCAATGTTATACCATAAGACTGAGAACTAGAGAGTATTTACAGCTATTGACATGAGTAACCGACAAAAGTATTGTAATATCCCTCCTACCTTAATGAAATTATTTCAGGGGGGGTTACCCTCCAAAATATTTTTTCAAAATAATTTCAAACATCTAACATGTTGGATGTATAGATTTATAGACTGACTCTAACCATCACCAAAATAATTTCTGGTTGGAAATTATTTTGATGGGTTCCCCCCGTCAGTCAAAATAATTTTGACGTAAACACTCTCACAGCAAAAAAATATTTCAAATAATTTTGGTGTTTGACCTTGTTGTTAACTTTGATCCGATGGCATGTTCCACCTTTGGATGAAGGAATGTCATACACTCAAGTTTCTGCAGGCAGTGTTCACACAGTACTTCTTCGCAGTGATGGCAGTGTTGTAGCTTTCGGAGGAAACGATGTAGAACAATGCGATATCCCATCTTGCACAATGTTGGACTTGCAAAAGTGGCTTACTATTTTTTAGGGCGCTTTTTGCTTTTTTTAGGATTGATGCGTTGCGAATCCTACAACGCAAATAAATTCAACATCATGTTCATGTGTGCTCCCTGGTAGTCATGTCAGAATCTCCCTCCATTTTCAATTGCAGCAAGAACGCATCAAAATTTGCAACTCGAAACCAAACTCGTTCTTTAAGAAATTATTCAAAGGATATTGGAGATACCCTGCACTCCTCAAAAATCAAAGTGAGCAGCTGCCAGAACCATCCAACTCGCCCAGAAAATTGAAAAACATGAAAAATCTATCAAAACCGAACGCTTCCCAAAAAAGAGTTCTTTGGAGGGAAATGAAGGGAATATGGGAGAAATAAGAGGAAATATGGCAGGTTATGAAAATCACTACAGGAAAGGGCCAGGTTGAATACTAGTTACTATTTTGTGGGATTTCCCAAGAGGAGAAATTATTCTAGGGGTAGTGGAGATGCCTTGCACTTCCCAAAAATCAAAGTGAGCAGCTGCCAGCTGAAAAGGAACTATAAACACCGAATGCTTTCCCTTTCACACTCATTCCCACCGAGAGTTCTTTGGAAGGAAATGAAGGGAATGTTAGAGAAATGTGGGGAAGTATGAAAAAAATGGAAATATGTAGGAAAGAGCCAGTGATGAAGATGATGGTTGAACATCATTTTGTGGGAATTCCCAAGTTTTTTTCTTTTTTGTTCAACCATTTAACATTTATATTAAATATGAAATTATTTCAAAACATAGTTATTCCAGGGTATATTGAAGGCTTAGATTATAACTCGCATATTCCAAGATGCACATCCGTAGGCCCACTGCTTAGGAAAATTATTCCAACAACACGTTTTCTTTAAACATATTCCAGAACCTGGTTGATATCCCCGCGTTTTTCTTGAAGGGATGGAATATCCCTGGTACACCTGCGAAGGCGATCATGTCGGGTAGGGGTGGGTCCCAAAGTATACTTGTAAAGCTTGGACTCTCCGGAGGGGGTCAAAATAATTAACTCCCCAGGGGTTGAAATAATTTTTAGGAAGGTCCACCACCCTCGATGAGGGGGGGGATTCCAACGTAAGAAATTATTTTACCCTAAAGAGGGTTGTTTCGTAGAACAACCGAAGACACTATCAACCCCCTGAACATAATTTTGGAAATTGTTTTGAGGGGGGAGGGGGGGGTAGCTAAGGTAGGGTAGATATTGTAATACTAATTTAGTCTTTGCTTCGCCTTGGCCTTTCCGAGGTTGCACAAAACCTTCATAACCGATAGGGGACCACCCTATACCGATACCCCATTTGTGAACCTCTGGGAATACTGAAATCCTCACAACCGATATTCGACAACCCTGATTTGTGCATGGCATTATTTTTTACATATAATTTTGTCCGCTACTCACATGGTACATGCAGTTGGGTTAAGAGTTGAGAGCTTCTCATGATACTGGGGGCAGTAGAGACGCAGCACATCTGACTCGAACCATCGCATCACCTCAGCAGTGTCAAAGTGGGCCTTTCTTGTTTTCCAGATTACATGGAGATATTGGAGACACTATACATATATATATATACAATAATAACAATAATATCAATAATAATAACAATAATAATGATAACAATAATAATAATGATAATAATATATATAAGATATCTATATAAGATATCTATATAATTCTCTATATATATATAATTCTATATATATAATTCTATATATATATATACATATCTACATCCATATCCAACACTTTGTAAAAAGCCTTGTCAGAATACCGCATTATACCACCCCGAATCAAGTCCCTGTGTTCTCCCCAAGACCCTGGATGTCAAGGTTCACTTCTCTAGCCTCTGTCAGGATCTGGAAACGCGAGAAGCTTCAGCTCAGGCGACGATGGGGGGGGGGGTGTTTGGGTATTTTGTCGGATGGAGACCACAATCCCGAGGACTGGGATCATCATGAGTGGTTGAATAGATTGATCATTGAGCTTCTGCTATAGATGTTTCTAGCCTTGGCAGCTGCTCCACATGAGCCCATTTGGAAGATCCATGCGATCAACGGAATGCCGGTGAAGAATTTACTTTTGGAATTTGCAGATCGGCTCCTCGAGATACAATGATTGCTTTCTGTTGTCATCTGCCGCCACGGTTCCGCAGGAAAACCTGCAGAATTTGCGTGCTTCTATGGAGGTCCTTGGGTCAGATACGGAAATTGATCTCTGCGGCAGTTCTTCCAGAAACAAATCCCACTATGTCACCAGGCACTAGCACGCACACGTTGACAAAAGTCACTCGACACGTTTGCTTCAACCTGTTGCAATCTGTTGTATTTGTCCAACTCTTCGTCAAGCGCTGCTCGGCTGCTCAGCTGCACACTGAAACATGATCCTGTCAGCCTTCCGAAACTTCTCGCAGGAGCGTCAAGCAGTCCTTGAGTCCATGCTTCGTCCAAGATTGCACGCATTGGAAGTAGAGGCTGTGGAATGAAAGCACCTGTTTTGCGTTTGCTAATCCAATTGCTTGGCTTGAAGATGAGAGTGAAACAGATGAAACAATGTCAAACATGTGAAAAGAATATCTACGTATTCAATCCTACTCAAACCTATTCAAGTCTAGTAAATTTAGCGACACTTGTAGTCGGGTGTTGTCAGCCCATTGTGGGGCATGGTCAGGGGTTTCCAGTCTCACAATCCCAAGTACCAGTAGTGCCGCACAAGGCGGTGGCGGAAGTTTCAAAAATAGCAAACCTATAGGAGAGATTGGTTGTTGTGAATCCGGGATGGTAGAGCGAATCCACTGATGGACCAAAAGGTGCTTGAGGTCTCCTCTTTTTCTCTCTCTCTTTCTGTGACTATCTACCTACCTACCTGTCTATCTTCTATGTATCTATCTATCTATCTATCTATCTATCTCTCTCTCTCTCTCTCTTTCATCTAATTAGCTATCTATCTATCTATCCATCTATCTATCTATCTCTCTCTCTCTCTCTCTTTCATCCGTCTATCTGTCTAGCTGTCTACCTGTCTATCTGTCTATCTATCTATCTGTCTATCTGTCTACCTGTCTATCTGTAGTGCAGTGTCATTCAGTGTAACGTAGTGTAGTGTAGTATAGTGTAGTGGAGTGTAATGGAATGTAGTGTAGTGGAGTGTAGTGTAATGTAGTGTAGTGTACCGGAGTGTAGTGGAGTGTAGTGGAGTGTAGTTCTGTAGCTGTAGTTGTAGTTTTAGTGTAGTGTAGTGTAATGTAGTGAAGTGTACTGGAAGGTAGTGTAGTGTAGTGTAAAGTAGTGTAGTGTAGTGTAGTGGAGTGTAGTGTAGTGTAGTGTAATGTAGTGTAGTGTAGTGTAGTGTAATATAGTGTAGTGGAGTGTAGTTGTGTAGTTGTAGCTGTAGTGTTGTGGAGTGTGGTGTAGTGTAATGTAGTGTAGTGGAGTGTAGTGTAGTGTAATGTAGTGTAGTGTAGCGTAGTGCAGTGTAGTGGAGTGTAGTGGAGTATAGTGGAGTGTAGTTTTGTAGTTGTAGTTGTAGATGCAGTGTAGTGTAGTGTAATGTAGTGAAGTGTAGTGGAAGGTAGTGCAGTGTAGTGTAGTGTAATGTAGTGTAGTGTAGTGTAAGTTAGTGTAGTGTAGTGTAATTTAGTGTAGTGTAATTTAGTGTAGTGGAGTGTAGTTTTGTAGTTATAGTTGTAGTTGCAGTGTAGTGTAGTGTAATGTAGTGAAGTGGAGTGAAAGGTAGTGCAGTGTAGTGTAATGTAGTGTAGTGTAGTGTAATTTAGTGTAGTGTAATTTAGTGTAGTGGAGTGTAGTGGAGTGTAGTTGTGTAGTTATAGTTGTAGTGTTGTGGAGTGTAGTGTAGCGTAATGTAGTGTAGTGTAGTGGAGTGTAGTGTAGTGTAGTGTAATGTAGTGTATTGTAGTGAAGCGAAGCGAAGCCACATCTGAACCTCCAAAAGTGGTCTGAACCCCGGGTGTTTTTAACATTTTGACTTCGAAATGTGCTTCGCGCCACAACGGCGTGCACTTTTTCGACATCTCAACTTCCAAAAGTGCTCCGAGACGCAGGTGTTTTGTACCTTTTCACTTGGAAATGTGCTTCGCGCCACAA
>CAMXCT020004202.1:0-30000 GCA_947184155.2 Cladocopium goreaui | reverse complement strand
GCGCCACCAGAGCCAGCCCAGTGCCATAAGTGCCACGCGTGCCGCGCAAAGTGCAGGTCGATGTTGCCAAGTGCCACGCCTGCCACCGCAAAGCGCAAACAGCCGCGGCGACCAAAGGACCCAAGCGCGCCACCAGAGCCAGCCCAGTGCCATAAGTGCCACGCGGGCCACGCAAAGTGAAGGTCGATGTCGCCAAGTGCCACACTGTGAGCAAGTTGTGTGTGAGTAAGTTGTGTGCGAGCAAGTTGTGTGTGAGTAAGTTGCGTGTGGGCAAGTTGTGTGTGAACAAATTGTGTGTGTTAACAAGTTGTGCGTGAGGAAGTTGTGTGTGAACAAATTGTGTGTGTGAAACGCCTGTATAGACGTAAAACTTCCATGGCGTTGCTGAATCTGGTATTTTGGTATTTATTTCAGCTTTCAAACAAGCAGGGGGATCAGGCTTCCAGTGACTGACCTGATCCAACGAAGCTGGGTCACTGGAAGGGAAGTGGTTTGAGAACGCTCAGCCACGTACCTGCTTCATGTTGAATTTTCGTTTGGCAAGGGGCTAAGCCGAGAACCCCTACATGGACGTATTTATTTTGATTGTTCCATCGTCATGGCAAAGGACTAAGCCGAGAACCCTGAGACAACGATTTTCCTGGTCATTGAGCGTGTCGAGTTCTGTTCTTGTATGGTTACCGCAATCTGATCTTATCATGAATTACATTACGTGGCACTATTCATTTGATTGAGATTTTTATCGTGATCCTCAATTTCGACTTTTGGGGTCTACTTGAATGTGTTTCTGGTCGTGATTGTCTTTATCGGGGTACCTTCCTATTATTCGAATACCACTTCTTAGGTTACTGTTTCCAATGTAATTGCACGTGAGGGGATTCAGTTCCTAACGGATCACTTAAATGATCCATTCTTGTCTAGCGTGATATCCATGGTGACTCCGACATGGTGCCATGGAGCCAATTGAGGCAACCCTTCTTAGGGTGATTGAGGACAGACTTGACTTCCGAATTCACACATTTTAACCTGGAAATTCGTTTACGTAAAGCGAAACAGTCGGCCTTTTCGTTTATCAGTCTTTTTGCGATGTCCCGCTGATCCTGTCGTCCCTTGAGAACCTTTTGAACCTGCACTTCTACTCGGCTGAGGCTGCTCCGAATTATCATTATCAGAAACGTTCTTTTTTTTTACTGTTGCCCAAGCCACTGATGCAACATGCAACATGACACATGAGCCAGGTAGGTACATGCCTTTCAGGTGTGGTATTTCTTCCTCTTGATGGTTCGTTGGTGAGGTAACGCATTTTGTGCATCTAATTCGCCTGAATTTGAGGAGGTGTTTATGCCCATGCGGCTTCACTTGACCACGTTCCCGGCTGGGAGGAACGCACGATTATTTAGGAAAGAACTGAATCCGCTCGATTTGTTGATATTCCTATCAATTCGATCTGACCGCTGTGCTTCCTTGGCAGAGCTTTATTCCAGCATGGCCTACACCACCACATGCGAGCCCTACGGCACCTTCACCTACAGCACCACCTACTTGGACGACATCACATGTGGTACCAACTGCACACACATGTGGTACCAACTTCCACGTCGAGCACCTCCCCCAGCAGTACTAGCACATCCTCCAGCAGCACAAGCACCTCCAGCACTTCAACGTCGAGCACAAGTACTTCAAGCACTTCAACCAGCAGTCCCAGCACATCCTCCAGTAGTACAAGCACCTCCAGCACTTCCACCTCCAGCACTTCAACATCAAGTACAAGCGCGTCAAGCACAAGTACACCAACACTACCAGCAGATCCTACAGTAGCACAAGCTTTTCCAGCACTTCCAGCACTTCCACGTCCAGCGCATGCACATCGAGCACAAGTACATCAAGCACAAATACTTCAACCACCTCAACCAGCCGTACCAGCACAAGCCGTACCAGCACATCCCTAACACGAGCACCTCCAGCACTTCCAGGTCCAGAACTTCAACATCAAGTACGAGTACATCAAGCACAAGTACTTCCAGCACCTCCACATCAAGCACCTCAACCAGCAGTACCAGCACGTCCTCCAGCAGTACAAACACGTCCGGCACTTCAACGTCGTGCGCAAGTACTTCCAGCTCCTCCACATCAAGCACCTCAACCAGCAGTACCAACACATCCTCCCGCAGTACCAGCACCTCCAGCACTTCCACGTCCAGCACTTCAACGTCGAGCACAAGTACAGCAAGCACAAGTACTTCCAGCTCCTCCACATCAAGCACCAGTCCCAGCAGATCCTCCAGCAGCACAAGCACCTCCAGCACTTCCACGTCCAGCACTTCAATGTCGAGCACAAGTACAGCGAGCGCAAGTATTTCAAGCGCTTCCACGTCCAGCACCTCAACCAGCAGTACCAGCAAATCCTCCGCAGTATAAGCACCTCCAGCTTTTCCACTTCAAGTACTTCAACGTCAAGCCCAAGCACATCAAGCACAAAGTGCATCAAGCACTTTCACCAGCAGTACCGGCACATCCTCCAGCAGCACAAACACCTCAAGCACTCCCAGTCCAAGCACCTCCACATTCCACATGCAGCACTTCTATATCCAGCACTTCAACGTCCAGCACGCCAACAAGCAGCACAAGTGCTTCCAGCACCTCAAGCAGCAGTTGTCCAGCACTTCAACATCAAGTACGAGTACATCAAGCACAAGTACTTGTAGCTCCTCCACATCAAGCACGTCAACCAGCAGTACCAGCACATCCTTCAGTGGTACAAGCACCTCCTGCACTTCCACGTCCAGCACTTCAACGTCGAGCACAAGTACAGCAAGCACAAGTATTTCAAGCGCTTCCACGTCCAGCACTTCAACCAGCAGTACCAGCACATCCTCCGGCAGCACAAACACCTGGAGCACTTCTGGTCCAAGCACCTCCACAAGCAGCACTTCTACATTCAGCACTTCAACGTCCAGCACCTCAACCAGCAGCACAAGCACTTCCAGCACCTGCACTTCCAGCACCTCAGCAGGCAGTTGGAGCACAAGCACTACCAGCACCACTGTAACCACCACTAGCACAACTTCAACGTCTACCTCAAGCACATAACAAGTTTTACCAGCAGGAGTACCTCCAGCTCATCCACCTCAAGCACTTCCAGGTCCAGTTCAAGCACTTCTGAGGCCGCCTCATAGATTCCTTTTCTGAGATGGCATCCGGCTAAGCCAAGAACCGGCAAGACGTTTATTTGCATCACCATGACCTCTATATACGAGCACATCCGGCACTTCCAAGTCCGTCAAGCACATATACATAGGGCACAAAAACTTCAAGCACCTCAACCAGCCGTCCCAGCACATCCTCCAGTAGCACAAGCACCTCCAGCACTTTCACGTCCAGCACTTCAACTTCAAGCACAGGTACGTCAAGCACAAGTACTTCACCTCAACCAGCCGTACCGGCACATTCCTAACACAAGCACCTCCAGCACTTCCATGTCCAGCACTTCAACATCAAGTATGAGTACACCAAGCACAAGTACTTCCAGCACCTCCACATCCAGCACCTCAACCAGCAGTACCAGCACGTTCTCCAGCAGCACAAACACATCCGGCAATTCAACGTCGAGCGCAAGTACTTCCAGCTTCTCCACATCAAGCACCTCAACCAGCAGTACCAACACATCCTCCCGAAGTACCAGCACCTCCGACACTTCCACGTCCAGCACTTCAACGTCGAGCACAAGTACAGCAAGCACAAGTACTTCAAGCACTTCCACGTCCAGCACTTTAACCAGCAGTACCAGCACATCCTCCGCAGTATAAGCGCCTCCAGCTTTTCCACATCAAGTACTTCAACGTCAAGCCCAAGCACATCAAACACAAAGTGCATCAAGCACTTCCACCAGCAGTACCGGCACATCCTCCAGCAGCACAAACACCTCAAGCACTCCCAGTCCAAGCACCTCCACATGCAGCACTTCTATATCCAGCACTTCAACGTCCAGCACGCCAACAAGCAGCACAAGCGCTTCCAGCACCTCAAGCAGCAGTTGTCCAGCACTTCAACACCAAGTACAAGCGCAAGTACTTCCAGTACCTCCACATCAAGCACCTCAACCAGCAGTACCAGCACGTTCTCCAGCAGTACAAGCACGTCCGGCACTTCAACGTCGAGCACAAGTACTTCCAGCTCCTCCACATCAAGCACCTCAACCCGCAGTACCAACACATGCTCCCGCAGTACCAGCACCTCCAGCACTTCCACGTCCAGCACTTCAACGTCGAGCACAAGTACAGCAAGCACAAGTACTTCCAGCTCCTCCACATCAAGCACCTCAGCCGGCAGTCCCAGCAGATCCTCCAGCAGCACAAGCACCTCCAGCACTTCCACGTCCAGCACTTCAATGTCGAGCACAAGTACAGCGAGCGCAAGTATTTCAAGCGCTTCCACGTCCAGCACCTCCGGCACTTTCACGTCCAGCACTCCAACTTCAAGCACAAGCACGTCAAGCACAAGTACGTCTCGCTCCTCAACATCAAGCGCCTCAACCAGCAGTACCAGCACATCCTTCAGTAGCACAAGCACCTCCAGCACTTTCACGTCCAGCACTTCAACGTCGAGCACAAGTACAGCAAGCACAAGTACTTCAAGCACTTCCACGTCCAGCACCTCAACCAGCAGTACCAGCACATCCTCCAGCAGTATAAGCACCTCCAGCTTTTCCACTTCAAGTACTTCAACGTCAAGCACAAGCATATCTAACACAAGTACATCAAGGACTTCAACCAGAAGTGTCAGCACATCCTCCAGCGGCACAAACACTTCAAGCAATATTTTTACCTTCTCACTTGTCACCGGTGACCATGCTTTTTCCCTCCGTGCCGCTGATTATTGGAGAGCCTACTTCCGCATCCCAATCCAGAATGGCAACAACACGTACTACGCCTTCAACATCAATCAGCCCCAGCCCACAACTACTTCTCAGCCACCTACGATCCCGGTACAACTTCGAGCCTGCCCTTGCACCTACGGCCTCATCATCGACAATTACAGGTGGCCTTCCTAGTGATCAATTGCAGTCACTGGCCCAGGGACTTCACGCACTGGCCTCATCGAGCCCTTCTGACACATCTGAGACGACACCACCGGCCTGGACGGCCCTCGGCTGTTGAGCTGTTCTTCGGACAAACACGACCCTGCTGCGGCAGGGGGTGTGTGTGAAACGATTGTATAGACGTAAAACTTCCATGGCGTTGCTGAATCTGGTATTTTGGTATTTATTTCAGCTTTCAAACAAGCAGGGGGATCAGGCTTCCAGTGACTGACCTGATCCAACGAAGCTGGGTCACTGGAAGGGAAGTGGTTTGAGGACGCTCAGCCACGTACCTGCTTCATGTTGAATTTTCGTTTGGCAAGGGGCTAAGCCGAGAACCCCTACATGGACGTATTTATTTTGATTGTTCCATCGTCATGGCAAAGGACTAAGCCGAGAACCCTGAGACAACGATTTTCCTGGTCATTGAGCGTGTCGAGTTCTGTTCTTGTATGGTTACCGCAATCTGATCTTATCATGAATTACATTACGTGGCCGTGGCACTATTTATTTGATTGAGATTTCGATCGTGATCCTCAATTTCGACTTTTGGGGTCTACTTGAATGTGTTTCTGGTCGTGATTGTCTTTATCGGGGTACCTTCCTATTATTCGAATACCACTTCTTAGGTTACTGTTTCCAATCTAATTGCACGTGAGGGGATTCAGTTCCTAACGGATCACTTAAATGATCCATTCTTGTCTAGTGTGTGAGAGCAAGTTGTGCGTGGACAAGGTGCGTGTGTGTGTGTGCGTGTGTGTGTGAGCAAGTTGTGTGTGCGTGTGTGAGTAAGTTGTGTGTGAGCAAGTTGTCTGTGAACAAGTTGTGTGTGAGCAAGTTGTGCGTGGACAAGTTGTGTGTGAGCAAGTTGTGTGTGAGCAAGTTGTGTGTGAACAAACTGTGTGTGAGTAAGTTGTGTGTGTGTGTGTAAGGTGTGAGCAAACTGTGTGTGAGCAAGCTGTGTGCGAACAAGTTGTGTGTGAGGAGGCGGGCGGCGGGCAGCAGGAGGAGGAGGAGGAGCAGACGGCGGCAGGCGGGAGCGCACAACCAAAAACAAGAACCCCACACAAAGATGTGGGGAAAAATCAAATACCCTCATCACACCACGACGAACCATTGCGTGAACTGGTCGCCTATGTGCCGCAAATCCTGACTGCTCTCCTGCAGTCATTGTTTGAGTCAGAACAACATGTCAGCATCCTCACCCAGATTGCAATCAGCAATCCATGTGTTTGATCATGTTTGATCACTGTTCGCCATCAGAGACTGAAATTGAGCTTAGTTGAACCAGCGAGACTACACACACATATATATATAATTTTACATAATAATGTCGCATGATTATAAAATACTAAAAACACATATTTGCAGAAACATCAGGAACTCAGCTGAACCTGCAGTCATGGCCCGCCGCTCCGCACGAAGATTGTCCCTGGCAGTAGTATGTTGCTCTGCAATTTGGTCGAGCACCTTCGTCGCACAACGACCCAAGGCTTTGCTGTCCAGTCTACATGTGGCTGCTGCCGGATTTGCTTCGCCTATGGTGGATGTGGCAAGAGCAAATGCTGAGAGTTTCTCTTTCCTTGGAAAAAATTCAGCCGAACTCTTTCCTGTGTCCAACGTCAGTCTGCTGACATGGGGTCTACTGATTTTTCTGCCCAGTTGGGAATATCTGAAGCCGGCCGCCTTGGTGGCCCCGGTGGTGAATGCGGTGCTTTATGTGGCGACCATCAGTTTTCTCTTGACACATCCAGATCCAGCAGTCTTGTCAGCAGATCTTCTAAGCCTGGATGGAGTTGTAACTGCTTTCCGGAATCCGGATGGAGTCCTGGCAGGGTGGCTTCACTACTGTGTGTTTGATCCCTTGGTTGGCTTGGGAGAGGTGCTTGACAGCCAGCAGAACAAGCTGCCACACTTCCTGGTTGTGTATCTTGAACGGTAAAAAAAAGTTTTTGTTGGGTGTCAAGAAGGCCAGAGGCCAGATGTGGGTCATTCGGTGATTGATGTTGCATTTGATCTTGACATGTCCACTTCCACCGGCAAGAAAAGATTTTTTAGAACAGCATGTGAATATTTCGCAGGATATCCACATTGCGCTGCTACCTGATGTTGTTTGTGCCAAGGCCCTGCTTGATCTTGACCTTGCTCTTTGGACCCATTGGTTTCCTTTCGTATTTGGCAGTCAGAACCGTTTGCCTTGCAAGCAGACCAGCCTGAGGCAGCATGATCAGCACGAGGTGAATTGATATCATGTCAGAAAATGAGTGAAGCTGTGGGGACAAGCTGTTCAGCTTTGAGTCAGGGGCATAAAGCGGACATAGATGTGGCTTTCCGATACGCCAACTGCAAAGTTAAACAGTTAAACTTTGTCCATTGCATGCCCGACAGCAGAGAAAGTTGAAGTGCATATATACATGCCACAGCAAAAAGATAGTCAGCCGCGCTCTTGCATTTCATACTGATCCTTTCCAGTCCATTCCAGTCCAACCTGATCTGATTTCGATCTGTGTTGAGAATTAGCACGATGCAAGGCAGCAGTCCTGTGGCCATGCAAATGATCCACAGGAGAAATGTCAAGATCTTCAAAGAAATTCGATCAAATTCGAGTAAGCTGGCAAAGTCAATCAGTCTCAATCAGTCTTCTCGGGCACATGGCAACACCTTGTCGATGTTGAGGCCGCCTTGAGCACGAGAAGCTCTTGACGGAGGAACAGCGTGTCACGGACAATGCCGCCAAGGTGCTGCGCAGATGTTGATGAACATGCAATAAAAAGGGAATCCTCATACCCACCACATGTATATAATCAGTTAAAAGATGTTAGATATCATTTTTTCATGAAATACAATAAACACTAAAACATACATATATGCATGCATACATACACATACATACACATACACATACATACACATACACATACATACACATACATACACATACATACACATTCATACACATACATACACATACATACACACACATACAGCACATACATACACATACATACACATACATACACATACATACACATACATACACATACATACATACATACAGGCATAAAGACATACAGGCATACAGACATACAGACATACAGACATACATACATACATACCAACCATACCAACCATACCATACCAACCATACCAACCATACGATACCATACCATACCAACCATACCAACCATACCAACCATACCAACCATACCAACCATACCTACATACATACATACATACATACTCATACACATACACATACACATACTTATACACATACATATACACATACACATACACATACACATACATACATACATACATACATACATGCATGCATACACACATACATACATACATGCACATACATACATGCACATACATACATGCACATACATACATACATACATACATACATACATACCAACCATACATACATACATACACACATACATACATACATACATACATACATACATGCACGCATGCATGCATGCATACATACACACATACATACACACACACATACACACATACATACACACATATACACATACATGCATACATGCATACATGCATACATGCATACGTGCATGCATGCATACATGCATACACATACATACACATACATACATGCGTGCATACATACATACATACGTACGTACATACATACATACATATACATACACATACATACACATACATACGCATACATACACATACATACACATACATACATACATACACATACATACATACATACATACATACATGCATGCATACATACATACATACATACATACATGCACATACATACACATACACATACATGCACATACATACATGCACATACATACATGCACATACGTACATGCACATACATACATGCATACATGTATACATACATACATACATACATACAGACACTCACGCGCATACACATACACATACACATGCAGATACAGATACAGTTACAGATACAGTTACATACACATACACACACATACAGATACAGATACAGATACATACTAAATACATACATACACACAGGCATGCATACACATACATACACATACATGCGTGCATACATGCGTGCATACATGCGTGCATACATACATACATACCTACGTACATACATACATACATACACACATACATATATACATATATACATTTTAATACATACACTGCATGACATTACATTTAATTTTGATTCAAATTTACATTACATGTCGTGCATATATTTATATAGTTTATTTACATATATTCTAAACCGTATGAATAGATATTGATTATATATATATATGCATACATGCACACGTGTGTGTGTGTGTGTGTTTGTCTACAGTGTATGTACCAACGTTGTGCATCTCTTTCCACTTCATGGAATGGAGCCCACGAACAACGATCCTTGCCCAGCATAACTTGATAGAACTCGGCTCAGGCAAGCGTTCGTGTCGACAAATTAACGTCAGAGCTTGGAGCACAAGGGAACAAAAAGGCTCTGATCTCAGTTGGCGAAGACCGGGCCGTCGGTGAGATCGAAGTGTGGCAGCAACCACGGATGACTTTGCGCTTTTAGCTGTTTGACTTGACGGCAAGTTACGGGGATTGTTTCAAGTGGTTTCCAGCAAACCACACCTAGCCTTGGAGCCTGTCATGAATGGTCTGGAAGCAAGACACTGCATCGAAGAACATCGGTGTTTCCACATAACAGTTGGGGGGTACCCTGTGGCTACGTTCTACAGTTCTATATGCCGTTCATACCCTGCTTATCACAGTGGAAGTATGTGCTCTGCAGCAATGATTCGACGCTTGTAGCAGTTGCATTGCAACCATCTCACAATGACATGTTTGAAGGTAGATGGACAGATGGACATATTTTGTTGCCAGAGGTGTAAGTTATCCCCCATGTCATCATGTGCATGTGTGAGCAATGTGATAGCTATATATATGATTATATGATATTATATGTATACAATACATATTGTTGTGGATACAAAACAATACACAGGAGCCCACTTGGGCCCAACTTGGGCGCAACTTGCGCCGAACTCGGGCCAGTTGGCTCCAACTTGGGCCCGAGCCCAACCATGGCACAACTTGGGCACGTTGGGAAGCAAGTTGGGCTTAGGATATGCAACTTGGTCCTGCGTGGGGGCATCTGGCGCCGAAGTTGGGCCCAAGACATGCCCAAATGCGGGCAACATAGCCTTGCATCAAAGCCAAAAAACGTTGGAATAGCGGTAAAAATGCAAGTTTTCAACGTGTCGCATTGAGTCGGCACAATTGGCCTGGGTTGGTTGGGCCCAGCCTGGGCCTGGGCCTGAACTTGGCCCAACTTGGCCCCAAGTTGCACTATCTTGAACCCGACCCGAGCCCAAGTTCAGATGGACCCCAAATTGAAGCCATGTGATGCACATGGGCGTCCAAGTCATGCATTGCGCAACTTGGGACCCTTTGGCGACACCAAGTTGGGCCCAACGGAGCCATAACATGGGTAACATTGCTTCGGGGGAAGCGTCACCAATATCAAATAACGTGGAAAATACCAGTGAAAACGGGCACCTTGAGGATTTTGAAATGGGCCGGCTATGCCACCATTTTGAAACCATATGGACTTCAACTTGGGCCGACCAAGTTGGGGCCAAGTTGGGCCTTGAGCATAGTGGGTCCAAGTTGGGCCGAAGTTGGGGCCTTGCTGGCCGAAGTTGACCCCAAGTGGAGCCGACGTTGCGGCGTGTCGGATCGAAATGTTCCATTTGGACGATTTGGGGCCGATCTGAAAAATGTGCAAATTACCACAGTCCCGTACACTTTTTGGCGGCCTGTCCCTGGCGAACATGCCCCCTTTGTCTGACAGATCTGTCTGTATCACTTGCTGCTAAATTGCGCTGCGGGCGGATATTTGTAAGCACGCAGTCATTCTTGGACGTCTTATTGTGATGGGTGACTTCAAGTGGTCCCAATTGTTGAGTTTGAAGTGAAACGCTAAAGGCATGAAAAGGACACATATCGGTTAAGTATGGTTAAATGCATGTCTGAACCATACAGTCTGGCTTACATCTGGAAAAAGAAACCGCACCTTTTGAAAACTTCAAACCATTGAGACATCCATTCAGATCTCCATGTTTGTCTCTGTGGATGGCACCATGTGGCACCTTTTCTGGCATCTCCTTGCCCAGGTGGAGGTAGATGCAAAATTGCAAGGTTTGGCAGCAGCGCCAGCTGAGGTGCCGGGGGTGGGCTGGGGTCGACTGTCTTGAGGTGAGGTGTCAAGCCATTGGACCACGCAAGAAGACCACTAAAAGGACCGCTAAGAATCACTAGGAACATTTGCTGTAGATCACGGAAAAAAGATGAAAACAAATCCAAAACGGATGAAAAAGGATGAAAAAGGATGAAAAAACAAAGGACATTGCCAGTAGAAGGGGCTAGGTGAATAGGCCGAAGCTGTCCCAGTCGAGGTTGAGCAATGCAAAGGGTTTTCCAAAGCCCAACTGGCCGGGACACCTGACCCGTTTTAGGCCGAGAAGTCCCTGAGTTTGTACTTCTAGAATTTGAAAGGAACGGGTATGGTACAGATATTATTGAAACATATGTGGACACAGTGATACACGGAATTTTGAATGATTTTTTTGGGGATATTCTGTTCATTTCTTTACGCTGCCCAAAGAAAGCGTACGACGTGGAAGAAGGGCCCCAAAGATGGATTTTGGCATAGTTTGAACATGTTTTGATTCCATGTTACAAGGATGTACTTGGAGAATCTTGGAGTTTCTCGAGTTTCTGTGCATTTGAAAACACGCCTGCCGTTATGATGTTTGTTGGACGGCGACCTGCAACTCCGCTGCCAGTGCTCTCAAGCATTCAAGACCAGAAATCTTCCAAGATACTGCTGGGATTGTTTCCTTCACACCATAAGAAATAAAAAAATCAAAAAAACATGGCACCAACAGGCCAATTTGATCCAACTTGACAGTCAGATTCATCTATTGGATTGGCAACAAGTTGTGGGTTATTTTCTTTGGCGCCTTGTTCCAAGACGTTGTAAGTGAGTTTGGGCGAACGCAATGCCCTGGGTGCAAATAGAGTACAACTCGTTGCACCCCCTAAGGCTGGAACTCCTTGGGGCGGGGCCAAGGGTAAATTCCCTTCAAGTACAGCCCGTACCCTGGAGATTCTTGCAGATCCCTAGAGTCCGAGCATTGACGCGAAATGACATGAATATCAATGAATATCATATCATTGAATATCGAAAGCATCCCAAATTCAAAGGTCAATGTGTCCATCTACTGTTTTAGGTACACACTTGGGTTCCGGCAGGTTCTGGCATAAATGCTGTTTCTGCCTGCTTCTGTATGTTCCTGCAACAGCTGTTCACTTGTGGGACAACACCCCAGCAGAAAAACCTACCTAACCAATAATGATGTTTGCGTTTGGCTCATTTCACACTTGCCTACCCCGCATACAAATTCACCTACCGCGGGATTTGGGCCATGTTGAACCATGTGAATCCGTTCCCAATCAGCGCAGCACCTCAGGGTCTTTGATGACCTCACCAGTATATGCACCGGCGGCAGCTACGACAAAGCGTGTCTTTCAACGAACTCAGTGACCTGGTGCTATTCAACGCGTAACCATTTTGGACAATAATATGGTCCGAATGTTGGCTTGAATTGGAGCAATTGGAGCAAGTCTCAAGATTTGAGGGAAGATAAGGAGCTTGGACTACTGCCCCGAGTCATGTTGTTCCTGCTTGGAGATAGTCAGTTTTCTGGGACAAGTACTTCAAGTCATGAGATTTTATGAGATCATTCGGCAGTCAGTTTTTGCGCGCTTCTTATGTTTTTTTTTCCAATCATTCTTTCTTTTATCAGAGTGCTTTGGATGGTTTGACTCGACATGATTCAATACTCCAACGGCTGTTATGACAGCATGTCATACCACTGGGAAGTGCAAGACTTTAGTTCTACCCTACCACATGGAGTGATGTCAGCCTAGTGCCTAGGCAAATTAATCACAGTCGTAGGTGATTTGAAATTATACGTCAACCCGACCATTATCTCTCAAGGTCCTTCGTCCGAATCTGGGTGCCCCAGAAAGCTGTTCCCCTCACCTTTTCCACAAGGGTTTTATCACAAGACTAGCTACTACATATATCATATATATATATATATAGATAGATAACACTACTTGTAGATCTTTGAGTGGATTACTAAGCTCTCTTGTAACAGACCCGACAGATGTTCATACTTAACCGCTGTTACCTGACAGTTCCCGAACAGTTCCCCAACAATTGCAGTTAAGTAAGAACCCGACAGGCTACATCTATGGTATTCCAATCTCTTCTATGGCTAGACATTTGATGTGGGTACCATGGGGGACCAAAATTCCAATGATTCTGGCTGATTCTGGTGACGTTTTCACCGAGGCTTTGTGCTTTCTGGGCTCGGGGAAGTTGTAAACGCGGAGCTGCATGTGCTTTTGCCCACGGGGAGGTGACGGATCCGGACGGGTGCACCTCCTCCTGAACCTGAACCGTGGTGTGTCTTAAAATGGGGTACCGTGGTGTACCCCGAAATAGCTATTTTAGTATGTTTTAATGGCAAAATGATGATACACCAATGGATTTAGGGGTACCCTATTTTCAAATCCATTTAAGATTTGTGTATCAAAGATGAATACTTTTGAGAATTGGCAGTATTGGCAAGGATGACACATGATGATCAGGTGCTGCCCGTAACATTTGGGCTCATGTCCTTTTGCATTTGTAGGCCTTTAGCCATACATTGCTACGTGCTGAGACTTCGGCAAAAGGTCGCGCAGACGCCCGGCTTGGGGTGTCTTCAGTGGCACCGGAGCCTAACCATCCTGAAGACTTTGGGCATCGAGCACTTGCATCTCCGCTTTGCGCTTCTTTGGTCCTTTGCTGTGCACGGTGGACACCTACCTCGCTCCTGAGTTTGACCTCGGTGATCCTTGTGATTGAGGGGGTTTCGATTCGGGACAGGTTCCACATCCGAGGTGGCTGAGCCCTTTGGCACTTGCTCTGCATTCCTTGGTCACGCGATTCATTGGTGCTAGGCGAGGGGCTGATTGGAATCCACCGGGAATTTGATTTTTTTGGTTGTTTCACTACATCATTGTGTATCACATCATTTGGCACCTCTTTTTCTGTGTGTATCACATCGCTATTGCATTCGACATCGCGATCTCAATCCTTTTGAGGGTGCTCCATTTTCTTTTCCAGATCAATTGCATCTCCTTTTTCTTTGGTTTCACTACGTGTTTGAAGAGCCCATCATGACAGACAAGGATGAGGGCCATGGAGCTTGGAGCAAGGTCCCAATTTGGGACGGCTCTCCTCAGACATGGAGGTCATTTAGAAGAGAAATGGCCTGGTGGACATCGAGCTTGGATTTGGAAAGCACCAAGAAGTATAACTTGGCGGCGAGATGGCTGCTTCGCCAAACAGGCATGGTTCGTGCTAGAGGAGAAGAATTTCTGCCTGAGGAACTGGTGTACCAGCCTGAGATAGTGGGCAAGGATCCTGAGACTGGTGAGGATGTGATTCTTACCCCAGCTGATCCGTTGCATGGCATCAAGAAGCTGATGAAGGCGCTGGAAGAGATGAATGGCAAGACAACCCTCGATAAACGAGGGGAACTTAGAGGACAGTTCTACTTGGAGCTCAAAAGGCGGCCTGGAGAACGAATCTCTGAGTTTTGCACGAGGTTCAGAACCATGGTTGCCGACTTGAAGTCCGAGGGCGTGTCATTGCCTTCTTCAGAGCTTGGCTGGTTCCTACGTTCGAAGCTGGGACTTGACCCTTTGAGGACCCAGCTCTTGGACGCGGCTTTGGGAGGATCCGAAGACTATGAGGTCATCGAGCGCGAGATTCTCAGGTTGTTCAAGGATCTTCATAGCCAAGACCCTTTGGCGAGAAAGCAGTTTGGAGATGGCCGACCGCCATTGTTGCAGAAGTTCCTCAACCAGCAGTCCAATCCGAGCAGAGCTTCCTCCTATGCTCCCTCCATGGCGAGCACTGCACCCAGGTCTTTTAAGTCCAGTGCCTCTTCTACTTCTAGCAGATTCAGCAACCGGCGTCCTTTTCCTCCTCCTCGTCAGGCCATGGTTTCTGAGGTTGAAGATGATGTGGATGGGGATGAGGAGCATGTGGACGAGGGACAAGATCCTCAGTCGCTTGAAGAGCTGATGCAGACCGAAGCTGAGGCTCTGGCTGCTGAGTTAGATGCTGCTGCTGAAGAAGGTGTAGATGAGGTGATGTTGCAGGAGATAGAGAGCTCAGTTGAGACAGCAGCTGAAGCCCTTCTCACCATGAGGGAGGCCAAAACGCGTCTTCAAGAAGTGAAACGAGACCGTGGATACAACAAGACAGATGGGGGCGACAAGAAGGGCACCCTGGCGAAAAAGCAGTCGGGCAAACACTCATGTTTCGATTGCGGCCTCCAGGGGCACTGGGCTGGAGACCCTGAGTGTCAGAAACCTGGCCAGGGCCTAGGCCGTAAGCCATCACCAAAGAAGGTCAAGCAGGTGAAGCTGGTTGAATCGTTGAATACAGAACACGTTGCTGAGGCCGAGGCGACAATCCCGCCTGCAAATGAGGTCTTGACTGTCGCATGCACCACGAGACCTGCTATTTCTGGCTCCTTGATGCGTGCCTTGGATGATGCTGCAGTGGCCAAGGAGGTGAATGCACTGGTCTCTGCAAAGTTGGCATGTGACAAGCGATTGGTGGGCGCCCTTGACTCTGCCTGCAATCGCACTTGCACAGGACCTGAGTGGCTTAGTGGCTTTTTGGATGGCCTGAAACAAGCCCCCCAAGAAATTCAAGATTTGGTGATTTCCCGTCCTGAACGTGAAACCTTTCGTTTTGGAAACGGCGGCGCCCAAGTCAGCGTTGAAAGATGGCGGCTACCTGCAGTGGTTGGCGGGACACTCATTTGTTTTTGGACTTCTGTTGTTCCTGTACCTTCCCTGGGGTTGCTGCTTGGTCGTGACTTCTTGGAAGCAGTTGGTGCCGACATGAGTTTTTCCAGAAGAACTTTGAAGTGTGAAAGCTTGAATATGGTCCCCATAGCCCTGCGTCAACTCACCGCAGGTCTCTACCTTTTGCATCTCCTGCCATCATGCTGGCCAGGTGTGGTTTCTCAGAAGCGTTGGAAGCGTTTGGGAGTTGATGGTGTTTTGGAGTTGCAGTTGTCGGCAAGTGAGTGGCTTCGCAAGCGTTTTGGTGGTCGGACTTGCAATGCACAGACAGCGCATGACCATCTTCTTACGGAGCATAGCTTGCATGCTGGCCGATTGGTTCTGGCTCAAGCATCAATGTCGTCTGCTTCATTGAAGCCGACTTCAACATCGACAACATCCTCTTCTACCAGGTCGTGTTTGAGCACCCAAATCTCTCATGGAGATTCCGTCTCAGAACCAACCATGGCGTCGCATGGTGCTGCGCCTGCGAGAAAGAAGCATGTGGGCGGCAAAAGGCATTCTGCTTTGGCTCGTGCAAAAGCGATTCCTGCGCTTTTTGCCCTTGCATTATCCCTCAGTCACTTCGGTTCAGCAGTGGAAGGAACAGGCCAAAGACCAGGTTTTGGGTGGAATTGTCCCCAAGAGTCACTTGCAGAAAGCGGACTTGGCCAACAAGTTCACCATGGCAAACCTGGGCGAGTGCTGTCACCTTCGGAATCGTTTGGGCATTCAACTTTCCTTCATCGAGGACCCCAAGTTGGAGGGCATGCTTGCTGGCCGAGCGGTCAAGGGTTTGAGTTCAAAGCTGAGAAAACAAGCGCAGAAGGAAGCCTTGGCAGAAGCTCAACGTGCCGACGAGAAAGGAGTTCGAGAGCAAGAGGCGAGAACCCTGATAGGCCCCAAGGGCGGTGCCTTCTCTGAGAAGCGATTTGCTTCGTCTGGCAGCTCTTTTGCACGTGGAGGTCGACGAGAAGGCGACAGTTCCCCAGCTCAAGGAGAAGGTCAAACCAATGGTCGCATTGCTGAAGGAGCAGCCTGCTCCCACAGTCAAGGCCCCGCCCATGAAGGACAAGAGTCATGGTGCCCGGCCGAAAACGAATCCCAAGCATGTGAGCTCTTTGTCAATGAGTTCCAGCGATCGACCACTGACTCTTCTGGCAGAACAACAGCGCCAGTTGGGCGTGATGATGGAAGGGCTTTCTCGCGAGCTGGTGGCACTTCGTCAAGATGCAAAGAAGGGCAGCCAGACACAGGGCCAGATGGAGGTGGACCAGGATGCAGAGCTGATTCCCGAGCTCACGGAGGAGGAGATCCGAGAGCTGAACTCCGAGGCCTATGCAGAACTGTATGCAGCCCGCCTGGCGGCCCAGTACGACGAGGCGGAACTGGTGGATTTGACGGACGAACAGGTGGAGAGTGTGGTAGATCCTTAGAGGCTGATGAGTACAAGATTGTGCAGACTTTGAAGAAGAATCAAGCTCAGCTCATTGCCGAGGCTTGGAAACGTCATGAAGCTGACCGGTTGAAGGTTTCTCTTGGGCAGCAACAACTACGTGAGACCCTGGAGGTTCAGTTTGACAATGAAATGCGTGGCTTCATGACTGATGAGACCTTTTTCCAAGCCGTGTCCTTTGTTCCTGAGTCGCATGAAGCTCTTGCGAATGACCTGGTTCCAAAGAATTCCATGGTTAAACAGAATGAGGTCCCCCTTGTCTCTGAGGTGTACACCAATTCCCAAAATGTTATGAAAGAAGCTGTTCGCCGTGGGCACAAAGTTGGAACTCCCATGTCGTTGGAAACGGGGTGGGACTTTACTCGTCTTGGCCATCGTATACGTGCCAAGCAGATGATCATGGAAGAGAAGCCGTTCTGTCTTGTGCTGGCGTTTCCTTGCGGACCATTCAGTCCGCTCCAGCACTTGAATTCGGCAGGCAAGGCCACCTTGGGCGATCGTCTTGAAAAAGGTCGTCAATTGATGAAGTTTGCCTTGGAGCTGGCAGAAATTCAAGTTCGAGGCGGGCGGCATTTCATTTTGGAGAATCCTTTACCAAGTGGAGCGTGGAAGGAGCTTGACATGCAGAAATTCCTTGAAGAGCATCAGATAGACACCGCTGTTTTCGATCAATGTCGATTTGGTCTGAAGAGTTTGTCTGGCTTACCACATCGGAAAGCCACTAGGGTTGCAAGTTCAAGCCCGGCAGTCATCGAGTTGTTGGATGGGATCCGTTGCATGCGCAACCATTCTCATGACCCAGTGATTGGTGGCAGTCGGATCACTGCTCGAGCCGGCATCTACCCCTTAGCCTTGGCTAGGACTATGGTGGAAGGTGTTGAGAAGCAGTTTGATATGGACTTTGGTGGCTCTGGTGAAGTTCTGGTGGGTGAGGCGGAGGGCGATGAGGACGTCGACTTTGAAAATCATGGTGGTGCCTTTGCCATCAAGGATGACGATGACATGTCCGACGTCGATGAGCAGACTGAGGATGATGCCAAGGTCCACATTCCACAGTCCGTGAAACTGGCTGTGAAAAGGCTCCATGAGAACACCGGGCATAGAAGCAATTTGCGGTTAGCCCGAGCCCTAGCCATTGCTGGGGCACCGACAGAAGCCATCGTGGCGGCGAAGCGGCACCAATGTGCCATTTGTGCTGAGCGTGCTCCTCCAAAGGCACGTATACGTTGCCAACACCAAAAGATATGGGAGATCAAGTGCACATTGATTTGATTGAGATTGAAGACAAGAAGGAGAAGCGTTTCTATGTTGTCCATGCCACGGACTCTGCAACTCGTTTCCAAGCGGCCCAGGTCATGGAAGACAAGTCAACGAAGAGTGTGATCCACTTTTTGGCCACGAGATGGCTCCCGACTTTTGGAGCTCCTCGAGTTCTAGTCTGTGACCAAGGCCGCGAATTTGTGAGTTGGCAAATGGAAGAATGGGCTTCGTCTGTTTCAACGATGTTGCACCACATTGCAGTTCAGGCGCCGTGGCAAAATGGTTTAGCCGAGAAGTCAGGTGGAGTTCTCAAGGCTGTCTTGTCGGCAGTGATCGCATCGCAGAGTGTTGTGGGATTTCATGAAATGGAGTTAGCGCTTGGAGAAGCAGTCTATGCTTGCAATGCAGATGTTGGAGAGTCTGGAGCCTCCCCTTTTCAGGCTGCAATTGGAAGACAGCCAAGAATGATTGGAGACGTTCTTGGGGGCATCCAGAACAGACTGGCTGAGCATGGGCTTTTGACTTCCAAGCCCTCGTTAGCCAGACAGCTAGCGATGCGGGAAACCGCAAAAGTGGCGATGTGCCGCTTGCATTTCAGCCGTGGACTTCGTAAGGCTGAGTTGGCACGTTCCAGAAGTTCGACAGTGGAATCAGTCCCAACTCCTGGAACAATCTGCTACTTTTATCGACCGCTGAGATTCAACAACAAGGCCTCAGCGAGCAAGAAGCGCTTGACCCTCAAGCGATGGCATGGTCCTGCTCTTTTTGTGGCCTTGGAAGGACATGCCTCAGCATTTTTGTCCTACAAGGGGCAATTGACCAAGTGCGCACTTGAGCATGTGCGTGTTGCAAGCACCATGGAGCAGATTGCGGCAGGTTCTTGGAAAGATGCCATTGATGAAGCAGTTGCTGCAGCTCTTCATGATGCTGAATGAGCTGATGATGATGTTCCACAAGAACCCACTGCTCCTGAGGTTGGCAATCCACCTACACCTGCTTTCCTACCAACATCCCATGCACCTGCGACTCCTGCTGTGGACTTGGATTTGGGGCAGGATCTTCCACCAGTTCAACTGCAAGAACTTGTTGGTGCCTTGACTCAGAGTGGATTAGATAGCAGTGTAGGTGAACCTGGATCACGTCGAATGAGTGACGTGGCGACACCTTCTTTGGCTGTGGCTGCATCTGCCGCTTCGACTTCCAAGACCCCTCGTAGACTACCCTTGACTTCAGTCATCGAGCGGGCCCAGCGGTTGGATGCAGTTGGAACCAAGAGAGCAGCTGAATTGGATGGACTCTAGTGAGTTCAGAGACTCACAGGCGAGCGCTTTTGAGCAAGCTCCCCCTGTTGAAGAACCAAGTCAAACGGCTGATGCCTTGGTGGTGTCAAAGGAGGATATCTTTGCCTCTCTGGGTGACCCTTCTGTGCACCCGTTGGTCCACATCTACCATGGGGCTTGCCTGGATCGCATGCGCCCTTTGGAAAGCCGCGTGAATGATCATGGTTCTTGGCATGGCAGATGGCACCTACCCTCCAGATCGGAGTGGGAGACTCGCAGCGGCCTTGGACTTTCGTGGCCGACTGGGAGCGATGATGTTGAAAATAGCCATGAAGCCTGTGCCGTTCAAGCTGCTCGCAAAGAATACCATTGGAAAAGCATGAATGATGAGCAGAAGGTGAAGTTTCGCGAAGCTGCTGAGCAGGCCTGGTCAGTTTGGGCCGACAATGAGGCTGTGGAAGTTTTGGATGAAAAACAATCAGCTCGCATTCGCCAGCGACTCAAGGATGACAAGGAAGTGGACTTCAAAGTGCTCACTCCACGCTATGTCTTTACAGACAAGCATGAGCCGCTGCGAACAGCTGACAATCCTTTGGAGTTGAAAGCTCGAGCGCGCATTGTGGTGCCTGGCTTTCGTGATGTTCTTTCTTTTTCTATTCGAAAGGACGCTCCAACAGCTTCAAGAATCAGCCAACACATGCTCCTCATCATGACAGCTAGCTACAAGAAGGCAAAGAAGGCTTGGCGGTTGCTTTCGGCTGATGTGAAAAGCGCCTTTATGAAAGGGGATCCATTTGCAGAAGGATCCAGAGAACTCTATATGCAGAACATGTCTGGCGCACATGGTGAACCGCTGCTGCCTTTTCCAAGACATTGCCTTGCTCGCATTCGCAAAGGCGTTTTTGGTCTGTCTGATGCACCGAGGTTGTGGTATCTGAGGTTGCACAAAGAAGTCACTGCTATGGGATGGGAGCGCAGTAGCCTTGACCATGCTTGTTGGGTGCTTTGGTCTGAGGACCGCAAAACTCTTCATGGAATTTTGCTGGCCCACGTTGATGACCTCTTGCTTGGAGGTGACCAACGAGCTCAAGAGTCGCTGTTGTCTTTGGGCAAATCCCTGGGTTTTGGATCCATTGAGTATGACGATTTTGTCTATTGTGGCAAGCGCATTCGTCAGCTTGAGGATGGCACCATCGCCATTTCGATGGAAGAGTACCACCAGAACCCCAAGCCACGATTGTTCCTGCTCATCGGCGTGCTACTCCTGATGCTGAGCTGACCGATGGTGAGCGTCGACAGCTGCGAGCAGTTCTTGGCTCTTTGCAGTGGCTTGTGGCACAGCTGAGGTTCGACCAAGGGTTTGTTCTATCCAGTTTGCAAGGGGAGAAACCGAAAGTTCAGACACTCATGAAGGCAAACCAATTGTTGAAGAAGTTTAAACAACATCCCAAGTTTGAACTAGTGTTTAAACCCCTGGACTTGGATGGTGCTGGCATCCTGGCCGTCACCGATGCATCCTTGTGCAATGTGACCAAATCTGGCTGCGCTGAGGGTTCCTTGCTGGAGCGTGTCTATTCGCAGAGCGCCTACTTCATCCTTGTGGCTGACCGCAACCTGATGGCTGGAAAGGAGGGAAACTTCGGAGTGCTAGACGCTCGCTCTCACCGAATCCCCAGGGTTTGCAGATCCACTTTTGGCGCCGAGCTTCTTGGTGCTGAAGAAGGGCTTGACAATGGGCAGTTCGCTCGTGGATTGCTGGCTATGATGCTGGGCTATCCGATGGAAGGGCGCTATGCTGATGGAGTCATGGATGCAGTGCCGCTTATGCAGGTGACCGATGCGAAGGACGTCCACGACAAGGGATGTTCGGATACTCCGACCTATGGATCTCAAAAGAGTTTGGCATTCACCATTGCATGGATGCGTTCTGTGTTTGCCAGACCGAACACCTGTCTCCGTTGGACTTCGACTGAGAACATGTTTGTGGATGCGGGTACCAAGGAGATGGACGTGGAACACATGCACAGGATCTTGCAAAGTGGAACCTGGAGTGTGGAATTCAATCAGGACTTTGTGAAGCAGTCTGTAAAGAAGTCCAAACCGCGTGATGCTGTAGCTGGAAATTCAGTAGAGTTGGTAGGTGAACCTTTGAATAGTTCCCATCCTGTTTTTCCCTTTTTAGCTCAGCTTAGTGGTAGTCCTGGATGGCATTTCCGCGACACTCTAGTGATCCATGTGGCGAAGAACGCAAAGTCGTTTCGGATTCCGACTGCCAGATTCAAGGCAGAAGATTTTCCTTTGCGTTCTACATATGCACGTTTTGATCTGAAGGATGGCAGATCTGATTGGCGCATCTTGGAGGATGGCGTTGAATTTCAAAGCTTGCAGAACAAGCAGGCACTTTTTGGCGGTGTGGCATGCATATTGATCAGCATATTCCGATCTCTTGCCAAGAAAGAAGAAGATCAGCTGAGAATTGGCAGTATTGGCAAGGATGACACATGATGATCAGGTGCTGCCCGTAACATTTGGGCTCATGTCCTTTTGCATTTGTAGGCCTTTAGCCATACATTGCTACGTGCTGAGACTTCGGCAAAAGGTCGCGCAGACGCCCGGCTTGGGGTGTCTTCAACTTTTGAAAAACATGAATTGATATTGAACCCTACAGTATCTACGGTAATACTATGCAAGAATGTTGAATTGAATTTCCATGGACCACACAAACTGTTTCCTTTTCGCGATGTTACTTCTCACAGAGCTTGCAAATCTCAGCTTGGTTTGCGGCCTGCCAGGAACAATTGCGTGAGTCGCCCAACTTGTCTAAGACAAAGAGCCTTCGGTGGCACGAAATGCTCGAGAGCGACACTTTCGTAGAAAGTATATATCTTCCTAGCCAGTACTTTTTCTCCTTCTGTCAAACCGCAAAGGATTTTGGGGTGGCGATATATTCTTTCTTCACTGCACCTCGATGGGTGCAGAAAGTTCGAACTGCGGCTCAACAAACAACATACTCCCCGAGCAAATGCGCCAAATAAGCATTATTCCCCTGTCACCCCTTGCCGAATGACAATTGCGTTAAATTAAACCCCATTGACCAGACATCGTGTGCATCAAAGCTATACAAAGCTTTGGTTGGCAGCGGGCACTATTCATAAAGGGATCTCCAGTTGAGAAGTCAGATTTTGATGTCCTCTCCTCTCCTGTGAATTCTTGGTTTAGAACCATTGTTTGAGACCCATCTCGGTCTTGTGTGGTCCTTTCTGTGTGGATGCAAGTGTTTGCAATTAGTGACACTTGGTATTGACTTATGTGATAACTCGGACATTGTTGACTTATGTTCACTGATGCTGGCTGATGTTGGCTTATGATCTTATGTTGATCTTATGTTGGCTTCATAATTCCGCAGATTTTTATAGCGTTCGGAGCTCAGGATTTGCAAGAACTTTCAAAGGGGAGATTGCGAGTGACTCGGCGAAGCCTTGATGCAGATGCACCAGATGCCTGGAATGCTCTTTCCAACTTGCGGCATGTTGCAACCAGTTGCGACCCGAGATGTGCTAGCTGAGACTCATGGAAATACAGGAGGAGATAGGAGAAGTGCAGCTCTTGAAGTCAAGAGGGAGGTGTTCTGCAATGTTATGTTGAGGTGAAGTGATGAACAGGCTTTTACCATCTGCACGGAGTGCACAGGCTGTCGATCAACCTCCTTGAATGACACTTACTTGACCTGCAGAACCATTGGAACAAATTATATAGAGCAGTGGGCAAAGCGAAATCGGACACTGTTTACATACATACATACATACATACATACATACATACATACATACATGCATGCATGCATACATGCACACATGCATACATGCATACATGCATACATGCATACATGCATACATGCATACATGCATACATGCGTACATGCATACATGCATACATGCATACATGCATGTCATGCATACATGCATGTCATGCATACATGCATACATGCATACATGCATACATGCATACATGCATACATGCATACATACACATACATACACATACATACATGCGTGCATACATGAATACATACATACAAACATACATACATACAAACATACAAACAAACATACATACATACATACAAACATACAAACATACAAACATACAAACAAACATACATACATAAATACATACATACACTCATACACACATACACACATACACACACACATACACACACATACACACACACATACACACACATACACACACATACACACACACACATACACACACACACATACACACACACATACACACACATACACACACATACACACACACATACACACACACACACATACACACACATACACACACATACATACATACATACAAACATACAAACATACAAACATACAAACATACAAACAAACATACAAACATACAAACAAACATACAAACATACAAACAAACATACAAACTTACAAACTTACAAACATACAAACTTACAAACATACAAGCATACAAGCATACAAGCATACAAACATACAAACATACAAACATACAAACATACTAGACCAGACCAGATCAGACAGAACAGACAGACCAGACAGACCATACAGACCATACAGACCATACATACCATACATACCATACATACCATACATACATTACATACACTACATACATTACATTACATTACATTACATTGCATTACATACATTACATACATTACATACATTACATACATTACATACATTACATACACTACATACATTACATACATTACATTACATTACATTACATTATATTACATTACATACATTACATACATTACATTACATACATTACATTACAATGCATTACATGCATTAAATGCGCTAAATGCATTACATCCATTACATCCATTACATCCGTTACATACATTGCATACATTACATACATTACATACAGTACATACATTACATACATTACATACATTACATGCATTACATACATTACATTACACTACATTGCACTACATTACACTACACTACACTACACTACACTACATTACATTACATTACATCACATACATTACATCACATACATTGCATCACATACATTACATTACATTACATTACATTACACTACATTACATTACATTACATTACATTGCATAAATTACATTACATTACATTAAATTACATTACATTACATCACATACATACATCACATACATTACATCACATCACATTACATTACATTACATTACATACATTACATTACATTACAGTACATCACATTACATTACATCACATTTCATTGCATTACATTACATTACATACAATACATTACATACATTACATTACACTACACTACACTACATTACATTACATTACATTACATTACATTAATTACATTACATTACATTAAATTACGTTACATTACATCACATACATACATCACATACATAACATAACTTAACATTACATTACATTGCATACATATGTACGTACGTACGTACATACATACATACAAACATACAAACATAGAAACATAGAAACATAGAAACATAGAAACATACCAGACCAGACCATACAAACCATTACATACATTATATACATTGCATACACTACATACATTACATACATTACATACATTACATACATTACATACATTACATACATTACATACATTACATACATTACATCCATTACATCCATTACATCCATTACTTCCATTACATTCATTACATACATTACATACATTACATTACATTACGTTACATACATACATACATACAAACCATACATACCATACATACCATACATACCATACATAACATACATACCACACATACCATACCATACATACCATACATACCATACATACCACACATACATATACATACCATACATACCATACACACCATACACACCATACACACCATACACACCATACACACCATACACACCGTACACACCGTATACACCGTACACACCGTACACACCGTACACACCGTACACACCGTACACACCGTACACACTGTACACACCGTGCATACCGTACACACCGTACATACCGTACAGACCGTACAGACCGTACAGACCGTACATACCGTTCATACCGTACATACCGTACATACCGTACATACCGTACATACCGTACATACCGTACATACCGTACATACTGTACATACCGTACATACCGTTTATACCGTACATACCGTTCATACCGTACATACCGTACATACCGTACATACCATACATACCATACATACCATACATACCATACATACCATACATACCATACATGCCATATCTACCATACATACCATACCGAGCATACATACCATACATTACATACATTACATACATTACATTACATTACATTATATTACATTACATTACATTACATTACATACATTACATTACATACATTACATTACAACATGAAGGACAAGGACAGACATGAACAGGGGACAGCGAAAGACAGGACAGGACAGGACAGGACAGGACGCCCAGGACAGGACAGGACAGGACAGACAGGACAGGACATTACGGGACAGGACAGACAGGACAGACAGGACAGGACAGGACGTACAGGACCAGGGACAGACAGACAGGAAACAGGAATAGACAGGACAGGGGCATGTGACAGACAGGACATACACTACATACATTACATTACATACATTACATTACACAACATAACATAACGTAACATACATTACATTACACACATAATATACATAACATAACTTAACATAACATAACATTACATTACATACATACGTACGTACGTACGCACGTACGTACGTACGTACATACATACATACATACATACATACGTACACACACATATATATATATATATGAGGTACGGTCAAACAGGTCAAAACTCTGGTAGACCACTTTAGTACATTCTTGTACGGAGTGCTCAGCGATACCTGTTTCTTTTAGCAAGGCGAAGACATAGAGTTTTGACGGCAGCTCATATATACACATAACTATATATTGTCATGTGATATTATGTGTATATATATATATGTATTCATGTAGATAGAGATAGATATATATATATGTAATATTATGTTCAAAACTTGGCATGTGTACACATGAGGAAGGCCTTTGACACGTCAAGCACAGCAAAACAAACAGTGCTAGAGGGGCACGAGCCGATAGTTTTCCCCTAACGTATACATCAGCTTTCATCAGCTTCCATCAGCACGTGCATTGGTGAACATCCACTTGTTTGGACTTTATGGACACAAGTTGTAGCCAAGGTTAGGAGATGGATGCACTTTCGCACATAGAAGGGAAGATTTGAGAGTCCTGCGGCCAAAGAAGGCAACGCCACCAGAGCCATCAATGTCTGCAGTGAAAAAACATCAGAAACGGGTACGAGATGCGAGATGAGAGGAAATGATACAAGAGCTTCTTTGATTTCCGATGAGAGAAGGGCACGTGCGATACCATGAAGATCTCGCTTGGGTTGCCATAAAAATGCAACTGGTGGTCTTTGTTCCTTCTTAGTAGACTCCCTAGCTTGCACTTGTGTTGTTTGGCAGTGGGTGGACCGCTGGGCATACTTGTAGGTGACTGATGGCAAATCGAATGTCCTTGTCGAAGTCTTGAAGCATAAGCCTTCCAAGGCAGGCACATTGTGTGGGGCGCCTGCCTTTCCAGCTGCAGCTTGATGGCGAGCAGAATGATAACTGCTCAAAATTTAAACGCGGCTTTTTCAAGAGATGTTTGCTTTTTGCTGTTGAAAAAACATCAACTGCCAGTGGGGAGCAATCCACCAGTGCCTTCTTCAAGGCCAAAACAGAGGCTTAGCATATCTTAGCGCGGTTTATATATTTAATTGCCTTCGGCAAGCCTGCCGGCCATAGAGAGGTGGCCCCAAGGGAGTTTGATGTGCATTCTAGGTGAAAGCCCACGAGAGAGCAGAAGAGAAAAGAAGGAGAAGAAGAAGAATAAAAAGAATAAAACAAGAAGACGAAGACAAAGCCGTAAAACGGAAGCGGCTTGTGTAGCAAGGTTTGCTGTAACAACCTATTGACCGTATACCAAATTATATTAGTACCGCCGCTAGTACCGCCCCCAGCAAAGTAACGCCAGGCACTATGTATGAGCTTCTGGCTTGACAGCAGACCGCTGCATGGAAGGAGACAGGGGAGAGAGATTGACCCGAGGGAGGTTGACGTGCACGCTAGGTGGAAGCCTGAGAGAAGAAGAGACGAAGACAGAGCCGTAGATCAGAAGCAGCTTGAGTAGCAAGTGCATGCTTGAATCACAAATGGGACGCATACCAAATGAGTACTGGTCGATCAGTACCGTGTGCGTCCTGTGACGAGTACCTGTCGACGACGGTAATGCTGTAGGCAATGTCATTAGCTACCGGCACTACCAGTGTAGTACTTGTGAAAGAAGGGAGGAAGGAGTAGAGGAGTAGAGGAGTAGAGGAGTAGAGGAGTAGAGGAGTAGAGGAGTAGAGGAGTAGAGGAGTAGAGGAGTCGGAGTAGGGGTAGGAGTAGGAGTAGTAGTTAGTAGTAGCCAGTAGTAGTAAGTAGTAGTTAGTAGTAGTTATATAGTAGTAGTAAGTAGTAGTAAGTAGTAGCAATATGTAATAGCAATATGTAATAGCAATACGTGGTAGCAATACGTAGTAGCAATACGTAGTAGCAATACGTAGTAGCAATAAGTAGTAGTAATAAGTAGTAGTAATAAGTAGTAGTAATAAGTAGTAGTAATACGTAGTAGTAGTAGTAAGTAGTAGTAAGTAGTAGTAAGTAGTAGTAAGTAGTAGTAAGTAGTAGTAAGTAGTAGTAAGTAGTAGTAAGTAGTAGTAAGTCGTAGTAAGTAGTAGTAAGTAGTAGTAAGTAGTAGTAAGTAGTAGTAAGTAGTAGTAAGTAGTAGTAAGTAGTAGTAAGTAGTAGTAAGTAGTAGTAAGTAGTAGTAAGTAGTAGTAAGTATTAGTAAGTAGTAGTAAGTAGTAGTAAGTATTAGTAAGTAGTAGTAAGTAGTAGTAAGTATTAGTAAGTAGTAGTAAGTAGTAGTAAGTAGTAGTAAGTAGTAGTAAGTAGTAGTAAGTAGTAGTAAGTAGTAGTAAGTAGTAGTAAGTAGTAGTAAGTAGTAGTAAGTAGTAGTAAGTAGTAGTAAGTAGTAGTAAGTAGTAGTAGTAAGTAGTAGTAAGTAGTAGTAGTAAGTAGTAGTAGTAAGTAGTAGTAGTAAGTAGTAGTAGTAAGTAGGTAGTAGTAAGTAGGTAGTAGTAAGTAGGTAGTAGTAAGTAGGTAGTAGTAAGTAGGTAGTAGTAAGTAGGTAGTAGTAAGTAGGTAGTAGTAAGTAGGTAGTAGTAAGTAGGTAGTAGTAAGTAGGTAGTAGGTAGTAGGTAGTAGGTAGTAGGTAGTAGGTAGTAGGTAGTAGGTAGTAGGTAGTAGGTAGTAGGTAGTAGTAAGTAGTAAGTAGTAAGTAGTAAGTAGTAAGTAGTAAGTAGTAAGTAGTAAGTAGTAAGTAGTAAGTAGTAAGTAGTAAGTAGTACGTAGTAAGTAGTAAGTAGTAAGTAGTAAGTAGTAAGTAGTAAGTAGTAAGTAGTAAGTAGTAAGTAGTAAGTAGTAAGAAGTAAGAAGTAAGAAGTAAGTAGTAAGTAGTAAGTAGTAAGTAGTAAGTAGTAATAGTAGTAGTAGTAGTAATTAGTAGTAGTAAGTAGTAAGTAGTAAGTAGTAAGTAGTAAGTAGTAAGTAGTAAGTAGTAAGTAGTAAGTAGTAAGTAGTAAGTAGTAAGTAGTAAGTAGTAAGTAGTAAGTAGTAAGTAGTAAGTAGTAGTAGTAGTAGTTAGTAAGTAGTAGTAGTAGTTAGTAAGTAGTAGTAGTAGTTAGTAAGTAGTAGTAGTAGTAGTAGTAGTAGTAGTAGTCGTAGTCGTAGTAGTAGTAGTAGTAGTAGTAGTAGTAGAAGTAGTAGTAGTAGTAGT
>CAMXCT020004201.1:468707-522289 GCA_947184155.2 Cladocopium goreaui | reverse complement strand
GAGGGTAATCACTATTACCAGAAGGATCAACCATCAAAAAACCTGGAGATGTTCGATTTGTCATCCCCCCAAAAAAAAAGTTTCTTTTTTCGGCAAATCATGACCTTGAACCCCAAATTGCCAAAGCCATCAAGAAAGCCTGGGCCTTTGCGGATGAGTTTATGCCATATCCAAACCATCTATGCTTGCATATTGGGGATTGGTTCTTCTTCGGGCGCATGATATACCCTCTGGTAAACTAACATAACTATGGAAAATCACCACTTTTTGTAGGTAAATCAACTATTTCTATGGGCCATGTTCAAGTTCGCAAACTGTTTCACAAATTTCCAGAGGCTAAAATGTCATTATATCATATCCCCTAAAATTCACCATTGTTAACCCATGAAAAACCGTTAGTTAAATCCTCCATTTTGACCAGCTATGCCAGCTACGCCACAACCGGTGGCTCCACTGGGTCCACTGCCTGAGCCCGTAGAGCTTCGGGGTGAAGCGCTCGTGAGATCTGAGCGGTGGAGCCAAGCCCCAGGTGTGTTGTATCACTGGATTGGTTTGTTGGGGAAGTCTTCACCGGAAAGCCATGAGTTTTTACCATCAAATAATATAGGGCTTTCCTGGAAAAAATTTCCCATGATCCAATTCTATGACTATAGAAACACTTTGATGGGAGAAAATCAAACACTAGAAAATTTAGTAAGATCATGTAAGATCTAAGAAAATTGAGTGAGATCTAAGAAACTGGAAATTCATGGACATCTATTTCAAAATCGATGGAACTTTCCACTCTAATTTCCTGGAAATCGATGGACACAATGTATCCAGAATGGTTTCATTTTTGATGGATACAACGGGATAACCAGCAAGCCATATCACATCATGGAAATCTCATCTTGGTTGATAAGCCAACATGAAAAGTTTCTCAACCAAGATGAATGGTTTGTTGGCTGCTTTCTGATCTTTCTGGTTGAGTCTATCGAAAAAACATCTTGATAGTTATACCTGGTTTCTGATTAATATATTTAATGTACTTAAGCGGGAAACTGGATGGCCAACGAAAGTTCGTAGAATTAGTAGTGATTCCCTACCAAAAACAGGGGAGAGAATTACAATCACCCCCTGGAAAAAGGACTGATTACCATCACTTTGGGCGACAAATATCCAGCTTTCCAGGCAGATCAACCCACACCGATTCTGTCGGTGCGAATCAAGGTATCGCCTCAAAATCTCGCCATCTTTGATGACAGCTGCACATAGAACGCATCAGCTGCCCATTAACAAACACTATTTCATGGTTCATCCCAATTAGTAGGTGGGTTACAACTGGGGGTTACAACTGTTGAAGCTGAAATTCAACACACCACTCGCTCAGCATGAGCTTTTGGGGTGGTGTGAGAGATTCTGATGACCCAGCAAGTCTCGACATGTCTCAAGTTTTGTGCAATAGAGAATGTGATTACAACATGTTACAACCACTCTCGCAACCCCTAACATGATAGAAGTCAGTAGAGTCCCCACATTCAAATAGTGATTCCAATCACTTTTCATCACTCTTGGGCACCTTTTTGTCCCCTATGTCACTTTATATATTGTCTCATATTGTTGCTTAAACACCTATGATATTCCCATGGATTATTGGCTTTACCATGTCATACCCCATTATTCACCATTATTCACCACGATTCACCATTGTTAAGTCACTGTTACTGTTACTGTTAACCCGGTCTTCAGCCCATTATTCTTGATTTTACCACTACTTTAATATATCATTCTAGCATTTACCGTATATTATACTAATATGTATATATAACATTAATAAATGTGTATATATATAATATATATATATATAATCCGTATGTATATAAAATATTATTTATAATATCTTTATATATAATATTATATGTTAGATATTGCACGTTTTTCTTAACTAACACAGGGATGCCCCATGTAGCCCCACCGCTTCAGTCGCTGTGCCCCACGATCGCCTGCATCCACTCCACGGCATCGTAGCTCCGCATCGTATTCCGCGCGGCTGCGCGGATCGCTCAAGACCTGGGGCCCTGGGGGTGGTGAAACCACCGTGGATATGGCAGGTACCCTCTGGTAAACTATGGTTAATAAGGGTTCAATCATGGCTTATTATGGTTAATACTGGTTAATACTGGTGATTGATAGAATATACCCTCTGGTCGAAAATGGCCCAGTCTAAATAGTGGATTTACCCATTAAAAATTGTGATTTTCCCAAAAATCTCCATTTTGAATATGTAAATCAACTACAAATGTGGTATATTTTCTATAGCTATATTGAATTACCAGAGGGTAAACCCAAACATTTATGGGGATATTTCCCATAGATTTGACTATCAAAATCATGGTGATTGAGTACCAAAGAGACCAAAGCGACCATAGACTCAAAATGAAAAGGGCTATAAACACCTTCAATTATCATTTGGGTTGGTTTCAAAGTCACATTTACAACAATTTACAACATTTTACAACATTTGTCCATATGTTTCCATGTTTTTTTCCGTAATTATAGGTAGTTCCATGTTTTGCCATGACATTTTCCTCTGAGATCAGCACCTCGAAAGCCTGTCTCACTTTGACGTAGGCATCATGTGAACCGCCCTGGCAGGAACTGGGTCAGATGGGATTTTACCTATCCAATACCTTTGTGACATGAATAAAGGATCTGCATAAAAAATCATGTAAACATATGTAGATGATCCAATCAATGATGCTGAAAAATTCCTTTTCTATCCGTGTGTTTTTTGTTTGGAACTCACAGTGAAGGACTTTTTCGACGGAATCTTTTGATTATGTTTAGAGGTTGCTGTAGTTGCATGATCAGAATGATCCATGATGCTGACGCAAAAACATCTGAAACATGGGTATGGGTGGAAAGTCCAAGACGCAGGCGATCCGAAACTTTGAATTATATTTGAAGTGGTTGATGACTAGGTTAGAACAGCAATTATTAAGAACATCTTAGGGATTGTAGGGATTGAGTTGCAAACACCGACCCTGATCAACACTTGTTCTAAAGATAGTCTGAGTCTAAGTACTTCCTGACACTTCATCTATACCCCCAAAAAACATGCGGTGCTCATATTGATGACCACCGTGTCCCTACTATAGGTATGGTATGGCCAATCTTTCTTGAGACCCATGGAGGAACAAAATTCTTAACAGTGTTTGAAATCACCCGATTTTCCCATCCAGCCAATTCTTGGGAAAGTGTGGTACGAGTACTTGCAACTGATAAGATTTCATCGAATTGGTGGTCAAACTCTTCAAACCCATCCGTTACAATTAACAATGGATGCAGGTGTGGTTCGACCCGCAATTCAACCATGATTTATAAACAATGGTGATATCGCAAGAAGCTTTCTTTTAACATCCAAATTTTAAAACATATTTTTTCACATCCAACTCTAAAAAATCCATCCTCCAACCACCCTTAGACTCGACCCTTGGGACCAGCTCCCTGGAGCGCTCCCCGAGGTGCTTTATCCGGGTGCGTCTGAAGTGCTCGCTGGCGATATGCCAACAGCACCGCCCGATGGGTGGCAGAGGAATGAAGGCCAAGTTCACCTCGGCCGGATCTCGATAAATGTGGATGATTTACCATCTCCCATAGGATCCATGTATGCTATATATGGTAACATTTACCATCAATATACCCCAAATGTTAGCATATATACCATACATGGATCCTATGGGTCTGCTTATGACTAACAGCTTGCCATGGAAAGATCCACGATTTTTAATAGGTAAACGCAGGTAAACCATCTATTTCTATGGGCCATCTATACCATGGTTATGTGAAATAACCAGAGGGTAACAGGACTGGTTGGTGGTTTCAACTAGTAGTCAATATGACTGGTTGATGCAAAATATGACTGGTATATTCATTTTAGTATATTGGTAAATTAACAGAAAAACCCTGGCAGTTGTCGGGGAAAACTGGTTTCCACTAAACATGGTTTAATTATTTTCAGGGTCTATGTTAATTTACCAGAGGGTAACATTACTTAACCATGGAAGAACTGGTTGGTGGTTTCAACCATCTTGAAAAATATGAAAGTCAATGGGAAGGATGACATCCCATATACGAAATGGAAAATAAAAAATGTTTGAAACCACCAACCAGAATAATAATAGGATATAATGGGATGTAACTAGCCAACTATATGATACGTGTCTGATTGAGCAGTTTAACCCACATCTGCCTCATCCGAGGAATATTTATGGAAATCATCATCAAAGGTGTGTGTTTATCGTGGAGGGCGCAATCTTCCAACTTCGACAAATCCTCGGCATGGAGGTTCTTGGGTTGAGCCTCTCCCCATATCAGCGAGAGGGCTGATTTGACCATGGTAGATGATGTCTCTAACATTCTCTAACGATATATCCGCCGACCCCGGCAGACGCAAGGGGGAGCGCGCCAGGGAATAATACTTTTGACTCTTGTTTCGGACTACTACTACTACTACTACTACTACTACTACTACTACTACTACTATTTAAAGGTAGCCAAACTTCATATTCATAGCAGCAGCAAGAGGAAAAAGCCGCCAAAATCATCATTTTCTATGGGTTTCAGAAGTTACGTTAGGCATTTTCGGGGTGCAATTTTGGGGCTTCTCCGTCCTTCAGAGGCATGGTGTTTCGCCCCCGGGAGGTGATTTTTTCCATGGTGTTTTCCTATTTGGGGACCGGATGTAAAGGTAGCTAAAATTCATGGCAACAGCAAGAGGAAAAAGGAGCCAAAAGCATCATTTTTTATGGGTTTCAGAAGTCACGTTAGGCATTTTCGGGGTGCAATTTTGGAGCTTCTCCGTCCTTCAGAGGCATGGTGTTTCGCCCCCGGGAGGTGATTTTTTCCATTGTCTTTTCCTATTTGGGGACCGGATGTAAAGGTAGCTAAAATTCATGGCAGCAGCGAGAGGAAAAAGGAGCCAAAAGCATCATTTTCTATTGGTTTCAGAAGGGACGTTAGGCAGTTTTGGGGCTCGATTTTGGCGCCGTTCCGTCCTTCAGGGCCGCTGTGTTTCCCTGTCCGGCAGCGTGCGTTTTCAGCTTCGGGAGGAAGAGCAGCAGCAGCAACAGGAGCAGCAGGAGGGTTCTATGTCTCACTATGTCTCATTAATGTACAAACAGCGGTACAAAAAATGGTCGAAAACTATTGTTTTTCTAGGGTTTCAGAAGGGACGTCAGGCAGTTTTTGGGCTCGATTTTGGCGCTGTTCCGTCCTTCAGGGCCACTGTGTTTCCCTGTCCGGCAGTGTGCGTTTTCAGCTTCGGGAGGAAGAGCAGCAGCAGCAACAGGAGCAGCAGGAGGGTTCTATGTCTCACTATGTCTCATTGTACAAACAGCGGTACAAAAAATAGTCGAAAACTATTGTTTTTCTAGGGTTTCAGAAGGGACGTTAGGCAGTTTTGGGGCTCGATTTTGGCGCCGTTCCGTCCTTCAGGGCCACTGTGTTTCCCTGTCCGGCAGCGTGCGTTTTCAGCTTCGGGAGGAAGAGCAGCAGTAGCAACAGGAGCAGCAGGAGGGTTCTATGTCTCACTATGTCTCATTGTACAAACAGCGGTACAAAAAATAGTCGAAAACTATTGTTTTTCTAGGGTTTCAGAAGGGACATTAAGCAGTTTTGGGGCTCGATTTTGGCACCGTTCCGTCTTTCAGGGCCACTGCGTTTCCCTGTCCGGCAGCGTACGTTTTCAGCTTCGGGAGGAAGAGCAGCAGCAGCAACAGGAGCAGCAGGAGGGTTCTCTGTCTCACTATGTCTCATTGTACAAACAGCGGTACAAAAACTGGTCGAAAACTATTGTTTTTAGGCGTTTTTGGGCTCGATTTCTGGCGCCGTTACGTCCGTCAGGGCCAACTGGTGTTTCCCTGGCAGCAGCGTCGTCTCAGTTGGGAGGAAGAGCAGCATCCAGCAAAAGGAGCAGCAGGAGGGTTCTATGTACACTCACTACGTCTTCATTGTGCAAACAGGGTACCAAAAAACTGGTCGAAAACATTGTTGTATAGGGTTTCAGAAGGGACGTTAGGCAGTTTTGGGGCTCGATTTTGGCGCCGTTCCGTCCTTCAGGGCCGCTGTGTTTCCCTGTCCGGCAGCGTGCGTTTTCAGCTTCGGGAGGAAGAGCAGCAGCAGCAACAGGAGCAGCAGGAGGGTTCTATGTCTCACTATGTCTCATTAATGTACAAACAGCGGTACAAAAAATGGTCGAAAACTATTGTTTTTCTAGGGTTTCAGAAGGGACGTCAGGCAGTTTTTGGGCTCGATTTTGGCGCTGTTCCGTCCTTCAGGGCCACTGTGTTTCCCTGTCCGGCAGTGTGCGTTTTCAGCTTCGGGAGGAAGAGCAGCAGCAGCAACAGGAGCAGCAGGAGGGTTCTATGTCTCACTATGTCTCATTGTACAAACAGCGGTACAAAAAATAGTCGAAAACTATTGTTTTTCTAGGGTTTCAGAAGGGACGTTAGGCAGTTTTGGGGCTCGATTTTGGCGCCGTTCCGTCCTTCAGGGCCACTGTGTTTCCCTGTCCGGCAGCGTGCGTTTTCAGCTTCGGGAGGAAGAGCAGCAGTAGCAACAGGAGCAGCAGGAGGGTTCTATGTCTCACTATGTCTCATTGTACAAACAGCGGTACAAAAAATAGTCGAAAACTATTGTTTTTCTAGGGTTTCAGAAGGGACATTAAGCAGTTTTGGGGCTCGATTTTGGCACCGTTCCGTCTTTCAGGGCCACTGCGTTTCCCTGTCCGGCAGCGTACGTTTTCAGCTTCGGGAGGAAGAGCAGCAGCAGCAACAGGAGCAGCAGGAGGGTTCTCTGTCTCACTATGTCTCATTGTACAAACAGCGGTACAAAAACTGGTCGAAAACTATTGTTTTTCTAGGGTTTCAGAAGGGACGTTAGGCAGTTTTGGGGCTCGATTTTGGCGCCGTTCCGTCCTTCAGAGCCACTGTGTTTCCCTGTCCGGCAGCGTGCTTTTTCAGCTTCGGGAGGAAGAGCAGCAGCAGCAGCAACAGGAGCAGCAGGAGGGTTCTATGTCTCACTATGTCTCATTGTACAAACAGCGGTACAAAAAATAGTCGAAAACTATTGTTTTTCTAGGGTTTCAGAAGGGACGTTAGGCAGTTTTGGGGCTCGATTTTGGCGCCGTTCCGTCCTTCAGGGCCACTGTGGTTCCTGTCGGCAGCGTGCGGTTTTCAGGCTTCGGGAGGAAGAGGTAGCAGCAGCAACAGGAGCAGCAGGAGGGTTCTATGTCTCACTAGATCTCATTGTAAAATCCCCAGCGGTACCAAAAATGGTCGAAAAAACCATTGTTTTTCTAGGGTTAAGAAGGACGTAGGGCAGTTTTGGGCTCGATTTTGGGCCACCGTTCGTCCTTCAGGGCCAATGTGGGTGAAAGCGGGAATTCCTCACTTCCCCTTCCCCCCCCCTCCGCTTAGGCCGCGTGGTTCTCAGCTTCGGGAGGAAGAGCAGGCCCGCAGCACACGACAGGAGCAGCCAGGAGGGTTATATGTCTCACTATGTCTCATTGTTGCAAAACACGGTACAAAAAACTGGTCGGAAAAACTATTGTTCCTTCTAGGGTATCGAAGGGACGTAGGCAGTGTTGGGATCGATTTTGGCGCGTTCAGTCCGTCAGGCCACTGGGTTTCCCTGTCGGACAGGGTGCGTTTTCAGCTTCGGGAGGAAGAGCAGCAGCAGCAACAGGAGCAGCAGGAGGGTTCTATGTCTCACTATGTCTCATTGTACAAACAGCGGTACAAAAAATGGTCGAAAACTATTGTGTTATTGTTTTTCTAGGGTTGCAGAAGGGACGTTAGGCAGTTTTTGGGCTCGATTTTGGCGCTGTTCCGTCCTTCAGGGCCAATGTGTTTCCCTGTCCGGCAGCGTCCGTTCTCAGCTTCGGGAGGAAGAGCAGCAGCAGCAACAGGAGCAGCAGGAGGGTTCTATGTCTCACTATATCTCATTGTACAAACAGCGGTACCAAAAATGGTCGAAAACCATTGTTTTTCTAGGGTTTCAGAAGCGACGTTAGGCAGTTTTGGGGCTCGATTTTGGCACCGTTCCGTCCTTCAGGGCCACTGTGTTTCCCTGTCCGGCAGCGTGCGTTCTCAGCTTCGGGAGGAAGAGCAGCAGCAGCAACAGAAGCAGCAGGAGGGTTCTATGTCTCACTATGTCTCATTGTACAAACAGCGGTACAAAAAATTGTCGAAAACTATTGTTTTTCTACGTAGCGTTTCAGAAGGGACGTTAGGCAGTTTTGGGGTTCGATTTTGGCGCTGTTCCGTCCTTCAGGGCCACTGTGTTTACCTGTCCGGCAGCGTGCGTTTTCGGCTTCGGGAGGAAGAGCAGCAGCAGCAACAGGAGCAGCAGGAGGGTTCTATGTCTCACTATGTCTCATTTTACAAAAAGTGGTACAAAAAACTGGTCGAAAACTATTGTTTTTCTAGGGTTTCAGAAGGAACTTTAGGCAGTTTTTGGTTTCGATTTTGGCACTGTTCCGTCCTTCAGGGCCACTGTGTTTCCGTGTCCGGCCGGCAGGGCGCGTTTTGAGCTTCGGGAGGAAGAGCAGCAGCAGCAACAGGAGCAACAGGATCAACAGCAGCCGCAGCCGCAGCAGGAGCAGCGCAGCACTTCTTCATCATCAGCAGCAGTAGCAGCAGCAACAACAACAACAACACCAACACCAACACCAAACACCAACACCAACACCAACACCAACACCAACACCAACAACAACAACAACAACAACAAACAACAAACAACAAACAACAAACACCAACACCAACAAACAACAAACAACAAACAACAAACAACAAACAACAAACAACAAACAACAAACAACAAACAACAAACAACAAACAACAACAAGAACAAGAACAAGAACAAGAACAAGAACACCAACACCAACACCAACAACAACAACAACAGCAACAGCAACAACAACAACAACAGCAACAAGAAGAAGAACAAGTAGAACAAAAACTGGGCGCTAAAGGAAACTGCACCTTATTCCTCAGCTCGTTTGCCACTCTGTCTGCGGGCACGCGCGACCATTCGGTTGTTTATGCTTGCTCTGAATTCGCCCCGCTTCTTTGCTGCTGTGGACACAAGTTCCGCAAGTTGGGCATGTGTGCGCATACCGCATGGTCGGACGGAGGCTACTGTTTTCGACACGGAACTGCTTCCCACAAACGTGACGGTGATTAATGTTTCCAGAAGCTATGGAGGAAGTTACCTCCCCGTTACAAAAAGGACACGCGTATACATACTCCGGCGACTTTTGGCGTGACGCCGGCGGAGCCTGCGCTACGCAATCACTTTTGTTTGCATCCGTCGCACTCCTCGCTTGGAAATGCTTTACGCGACTTTGACCGCGGCTATTTCGACGTTCGGCAATCGCTTCCCAAGTCTCGCAGAGAACGCGTGCGCGACGGATTCGCTAGCGAAGAGGTTCTAATCGCGCAGCGGCGGACGTGGCAGCACGCTTGCGGATTGTATCCTGCACCATGGCAGCACGGCATGTATTGCATGTTTGCGTGCCATCCTCTCCTGATGGCCGTCTGGAGATAAAGATGGAAAATTGTTGCCGCGGCTTTCGTTGGCGACAGGTCGCGCACTTCCACGAGCCGTGAGTTTTAGTTTGGCAACGTAGGCACAATCTTCGTTCAGGTTTTCTCGCGTGCCATGCGGCGGTGCCGAAAAATTCCTTGGTTTGGTTCTTGTTGCAAACAAAACATTTTTTTTTGTGTCACATGAAAGGCAGACTCCAACGAGGGTTTTGGTGCTTCAACGTAAAATGTGAAGCAGCGTGCCAGAGGCCGCACTGTGTGCAGCGGTAGGGTGTGCCTGCCTCGCGCTTCTGCGCGGTGCATTCTTTGCAGACGCGGTAGGTTTCCTGTTTCCATTGTGCTTTGGTGAACGCATCTTTGCGCTTCATCTCCCCACATTCGTGGCACGGCCTTTCATCCAGGTATTTCTTGCGCAACGCGTCCCAGTCCACCGGCTCCTGTTTCCACACATCAAGCAGAAGTTGCCGTCCGAGCGGCAGACCTGCTTGAAAAGGTGCCAGCGGGAACGGACGGTAGATCAAGATCTTCTGCCGTGTGCGGCTCCGCGTCATCCCAATGTACGCCGCTATTGGGTCAGCACCGACCATGTCAACGATCACGCCCGGCTCTATTGTGCTTCCTTGCGCGCCGTAGAACGTGTCAGCGAAGTTGGGCGCGATGGGAAATTGGTACCGGGTGACTTTCAATTGTGGGTTGGTGCGGCCCGCGTCCAAAAACCACATTCCACTTTGCACGCTCACTGGGAAGACGTTCTCTTGATCGATGCCTGGGATAGTCCACCGTGTGCGTGTTTCAAAACGCACGAAGATATACTCGGGAAGTTTGTTCCAAATGACTGCTCCATCTGCCGATGCTGTTTCTGTTTCAATGCGAGACCACCCGCAGACTGTTCCATGGCACCCTTTCAAAATCTTGAACTCTTTTCGGTAGAGATGTTCTCGCGCTTGCACTGGCATACCAATGCACAGCGGAAGGACGCCGTACCGGTTGCCGCAGTCAGCGTCGCTGCGCTGTAGCCACGTGAGCTTGTCGTGCGCAATGTCGGGTTTCTCGTGCAAAGCGCGCGATGAAACTTTGTCCGTAGCCACTGCATAGTAGATGACCTGCCCGCGCTGTCGCGCCCATTGTTCCGCGCGCAATTTGTTTACGTGGCACTTCACCCCGTTCGTATGGAAAATTCCGCGGGCCAAGCTAAAACCCTCCGCAAACCGAGGATCGTCTGGATCCACTGCAACTAAACGCTTACTTTCTCGTTCGGCGCGGCAGCCTGCACATTCGTATTTGAGAATTGCTGCTGGCGTGGAACCGTTCTTGTACAAGCGATAGCATATATTTTCTCCACAAGTAGGCTGTTGCGTTCGTGCGCACCAGCTTCCCGGGACTCTTGTGGGTTGGCCGTGTAGGAATGCATGGTTGTCTTCGGATAGGCGTCCGACGCGAAGTTCGCCTTGCAGCTCCTGCGGCCAGACATCTTGCGTTCGTTCGCACCGTGTTAGTTCTGTAACCCCCTGTAGGCCACCTTGCACGCTGGAAAGCCATACAATTTGCTGGCCTTGCAAGCTTAGTGGCAACTTCTTAGATGGAACGCCTGTTACAAGGTGCCATGGAATTTGACCGAGAAACGTTCCACGTGGTGGAGGTAGCTGCCACAGGTCGCCCGAGAGAATGACGTTGAGGCCCCCGAAAGGTGCAACGGAGGTAGGGGTATGTTTGCTATATTTTGTGGCAGATATATCTAAGACAAGTTGCCGACAGCGGGCTTCGAGACGCGCTAACATCTCAGCACTCACCATGCTGATTTTATCAAGAAGAAGCCAACGCCACTGTACGGCTTGCCGTGCCAGGTCCAGAATCCGTTGCCCAGCCACGTTGTGATCGTTACCGTGCCACGACAGCCCGAGAGCTTTATGGATTGTCTCGCCATCCAAGGGTTCAGCATTCACGGCTTGGAATGCAACGACTTGAAATTCTTTGCCTGGCGTCCAGCCAAGACATTTTTCGAACAAGTCCCGCCGCAATATGTTCAGCACGTACGATTTGCCCGTGCCCGGCCCGCCGTGCAATGCCCAGCGAAGAGCCTCCGTGTTTGTTTCGGCTGCCCCGCCGCGATCTTGCCCCGTGGCTGCTTCGTGCTTGACCCGGGCACAAACGGTTTCAATAAAGGATAGCTGCTCTGGGTTGCATTGCTTTGTCTGACGTAACTCTCGGCAAAATTGGTCGACTTTCTGTCTTGTCTCTCGTGCTTCGATTTCACACACGCTCGGCCGCGAGTCATGCGTCATCTTTGTGTTTGCGTTGCTACATTTGCTCTCTAAAGCCTTCAGCCCTCTTCGGACCGCTTTCGGACCGCTTTCGGATCCTGGGCTTCGAATGGATTACGCGCGGGTTCAGTCGCTCCGCAGCGGGACTTGTGCTGCCACGTCGTTCCTGCTCGTGCCGCAGCTTCGTCGTAAGTTGCAAGAAGTCTAGCGTCAGCATCCTTTGGCAGGTCCGTGGTGCGCGAGGCTCGTTCTTGTCCCGTTTTTCGAAATGATGTTTGTAAGGTACGACTCGCAGGGTGCAATTGATATATTTCTTAGGTTGGTACCAAGATTTCCCTGCTTCAACAAGTAACCAAATGTAGCTAATCCACCATACTTGCTTCCGGGGTCGGCGGCAGGGGCGGCAGCCCTTAAATTCGGCTCCGCCGGCTCCCCACGAGTGGCTTGCCCTACGAGCGTCCCAGAGCGACTAGAGCTCTAAGGTGAGGCGCGCCCCCACCCGCCGACCCTCCGACGCCGGGCCCCGAAAAACACCAAAAATCCTTCAGGAGGGTGGGGGAGAGCTTTTTGGCCGGGATCCGGGTCGCTCATAAGCGTCTCCAAGAGCATTCCCCCGCCCCCCCCCGTTTTGAGGGTACCTAAAATCGGAAAAAAGCGCCGTTTTGACACATTTTTCGGACGATTTTTCGCTTTTCGAAAGTCACAAAATGCTGTAAATTACAGCATTTTTGCGTTTTGACGTCTTTTGCGGGAGCCATGCAAAAACGCAGAAAATGCTGTAAATACCAATACTTTTTGGACCCAAGATGCACAAAACACCGCAAATACCAGTGTTTTTGAAAGCCAAGCAAAAAAACACTGTAAATTACAGCATTTTTGGCGTGTTGATCGCAAAAACTGCTGGTATTCACAGTGTTTTGCAATTTCAAGAAAACGTGGAAGGCATGAAACACTGTAAATAGCGGTGTTTTGGCCACTTTTGGACGCCAAAACGCTGGTATTTACGCAGTTTTTTGCCCGTGGCGGCGCCAAACCCCTGTAAATTACAGCATTTTCTTCCCTTTCTGAACCGATTTTTTACCTTGATGAACGGAAAAAACGCTGGTATTTACGCGTTTCCCAAAAAATCGAAGATCGTGACGTGAACGAAACCCTGTAAATAACAGTGTTTTAGCCACTTTCGGGGACTAAAACTGTGGTATTTACGCGGGTTCTTGCCATCTGACAGCGCAAAATGCTGTAAATTACAACACTTTGTGCGCTGTTTATGTTCAATTTTTTAAACTGCGATGCTTTCACCTGTTCTTTGCCTTCTTCCACAAGAAACAATGTTGCAGATTGAAACTGGAAACAATGTTGCAGATGAAACTGGACGACAGCGTGACCCGAAAGAAAGCTGGAGGGAGGAGTCGCACAGAAGCTTTTACACACACAGGGGCTTTTACACAGAGAAGTCTTTATACAAAGGAGCTTTTTACGCACAGAAGGTTTTACACAGCGAAGTCTTTACTCTAAGGAGCTTTTGCACACAAACGTCTAGGAGCCTTTACACACAGAAGCTTTTACACGAAGAAGTCTTTACACAGAGGGGTTTTTACACACAGACGCGTTTGCACAGAGAAGCTTATTTTACACAGAGAAGCCTTCACACAGAGGAGCTTTTACACACAAAAGCATTTACACACAGCAGGCTTTTACACACACAGGGGCTTTTACACAGAGAAGACTTTACACAAAGGAGCTTTTTACACACAGAAGGTTTTACACAGAGAAGTCTTTACTCTAAGGAGCTTTTGCACACAAATATCTAGGTGCTTTTTCACACAGAAGTTTTTACGCGAAGAAGTTTTTACACAGAGGGGTTTTTACACACAGACGCATTTGCACACAGAAGCTTTTACACAGAGAAGCCTTTACACAGAGGAGCTTTTACACAAAAGCATTTGCACACAGCAAGCTTTTACACACACAGGGGCTTTTACACAGAGAAGTCTTTACACAAAGAAGCTTTTTACACAGAAGCTTTTACACAGAGAAGTCTTTACTCTAAGGGGCTTTTTACACACAGACGCGTTTGCACACAGAAGCTTTTACACAGAGAAGCCTTCACACAGAGGAGCTTTTACACACAAAAGCGTTTATACACACAGCAAGCTTTTACACACACAGGGGCTTTTACACAGAGAAGTCCTTACACAAAGGAGATTTTTACACACAGAAGGTTTTACACAGAGAAGTCTTTACTCCAAGGAGCTTTTGCACACAAACGTCCAGGAGCTTTATCACACAGAACTTTTTACGCGAAGACGTCTTTACACAGAGGGGTTTTTACACACAGACGCATTTGCACACAGAAGCTTTTACACAGAGAAGCCTTCACACAGAGGAGCTTTTACACACAAAAGCATTTACACACAGCAGGCTTTTACACACAGGGGCTTTTACATAGAGAAGTCTATACACAAAGGGGCTTTTTACACACGGGAGCCTTCTGGGATCATTGGGAAACGGCCGGTTTTGGCCAAATCCTGGCCGGGAGCCTTTTGGAAGCAAATTTCTGCCATTTGACGGCCCCTCGGCCGGCTATTGAATTTCTCTTCTGGGATCATTGGGAAACGGCCGTTTTTGGCCAAATCCTGGCCGGGAGCCTTTTGGAAGCAAATTTCTGCCATTTGGCGGTCCCTCGGCCGGCTATTGAATTTCTCTTCTGGGATCATTGGGAAACGGCCGTTTTTGCCCAAATCCTGGCCGGGAGCCTTTTGGAAGCAAATTTCTGCCATTTGGCGGCCCCTCGGCCGGCTATTGAATTTCTCTTCTGGGATCATTGGGAAACGGCCGTTTTTGGCCAAATCCTGGCCGGGAGCCTTTTGGAAGCAAATTTCTGCCATTTGGCGGCCCCTCGGCCGGCTATTGAATTTCTCTTCTGGGATCATTGGGAAACGGCCGTTTTTGCCAAAACCTGGCCGCAAGGTTTTACACAGAGAAGTCTTTACTCTAAGGAGCTTTTGCACACAAACGTCTAGGAGCCTTTGCACACAGAAGCTGTTCCCCGAAGAAGTCTTTACACAGATACATATAGCTTTCATTCACAGACGCGTTTACACACAGAATCTTTTACACAGAGAAGCGTTTACACAGAGAATTTTACACAGTGAAATCTTTACACAGGCGCGCTTTCACACAGAGAAGCTTTCACACACAGAAGCTTTTACACAGAGAAGCCTTTACACAAAGTGGTTTTTACACACAGCAACTTTTACACGCAAAAGCTTTTACACAGAGAAGCCTTCAGCCAGAGGAGCTTATACACACAAAAGCGTTTACACACAGCAAGCTTTTACACACACAGGGGCTTTTACACAAAGAAGTCCTTACACAAAGGAGCTTTTTACACACAGAAGGTTTTACACAGAGAAGTCTTTACCCTAAGGAGCTTTTGCACACAAACGTCTAGGAGCTTTTTCACACAAAACTTTTTACACGAAGAAGGCCTGACAGAGAGGGTTTTTACACACAGACGTGTTTGCACACAGAAGCTTTTTTACACAGAGAAGCCTTTACACAGAGGAGCTTTTACACACAAAAGCATTTACACACACAGGGGCTTTTACACAGAGAAGTCTTTACACAAAGGAGCTTTTTACACACAGAAGGTTTTACACAGAGAAGTCTTTACTCCAAGGAGCTTTTGCACACAAACGTCTAGGAGCCTTTACACACAGAAGCTGTTACACAAAGAAGTCTTTACACAGATATATAGCTTTCACACACAGACGCGTTTACACACAGAGGCTTTTACACAGAGAAGCCTTTACACTTTACACAGAGAGTTTTTACACACCGAAGCTTTTACACACAGTGAAATCTTTACACAGACATTTCACACAGAGAAGCTTTCACACATAGAAGCTTTTACACAAAGAAGTCTTTACACAAAGTGGTTTTTACACACAGAAACTTTTACACACAAAAGCTTTTACACAGAGAAGTCTTTGCACAGAGGCGTCTTGACATGAAGTCACACGTTGAAATTGGCAGCAGTTCTTCGGGAAAAACCCTTGGCAGGAGCTTTCGGGCACTCACTTGCTCCCCAAAAAAGCCGTCTATTTCCAACAAAGTTCCTGTTCCATGTTTTTTTTTCAAAAAACGTAAGGAATATATTCCTGAAGCAGGTCCCCATCCAAAAGCTTTCCAGCCCCCACACTGCGATGAAATGGAGGGCCGAGAAATCCGGCGGAGCCGACGAGGGGCGTTGGCCCCCAAACCCGGCCCCGCCGGCTCCCCACGAGCGGCTTGCCCCACGAGCGCCCCAGAGCGACTAGAGCTCTAAGGTGAGGCGCGCCCCCAACCGCCGACCCTCCGACGCCGGGCCCCGAAAAACACCAAAAATCCTTCAGGAGGGTGGGGGAGAGCTTTTTGGCCGGGATCCGGGTCGCTCATCAGCGTCTTCAAGAGCATTCCCCCCCCCCGTTTGGAGGGTACCTAAAATCGGAAAAAAGCGCCGTTTTGAGACATTTTTCGGATGATTTTCAACTTTTCGAAAGTCACAAAATGCTATAAATTACAGCATTTTTGCGTTTTAACCTCTGTTGCGGGAGCCATGCAAAAACGCAGAAAATGCTGTAAATACCAATACTTTTTGGACTCGAGATGCATAAAACACTGCAAATACCAGTGTTTTTGCAAGCAAAGCAAAAAAACACTGTAAATTACAGCATTTTTTGCACTTTTTGAACCGATGTTTTGCCTTGATGAACGCAAAAAACGCTGGTATTTACGCGTTTCCCAAAAAATCGAAGATCGTGACGTGAACGAAACACTGTAAATAACAGTGTTTTAGCCACTTTGGGGGACTAAAACTGTGGTATTTACGCGGGTTCTTGCCAGCTGACAGCGCAATATGCTGTAAATTACAGCACTTTGTGCGCTGTTTATGTTCAATTTTTAAACGCGCGATGCTTTCACATGTTCTTTGCATTATTTTGCACTCTTCCACAAGAAACAACGTTGCAGATTGAAACTGGACGACAGCGTGACCCGAAAGAAAGCTGGAGGGAGGAGACGCACAGAAGCTTTTACCCACACACACAGGGGCTTTTACACAGAGAAGTCTTTACACAAAGGAGCTTTTTACATACAGAAGGTTTTACACAGAGAAGTCTTTACTCTAAGGTGCTTTTGCAGACAAACGTCTAGGAGCTTTAACTCACAGAAGTTTTTACACGAAGAAGTCTTTACACAGAGGGCTTTTTACACACAGACGCGTTTGCACACAGAAGCTTTTACACAGAGAAGCCTTTACACAGAGGAGCGTTTACACACCAAAGCGTTTACACACAGCAAGCTTTTACACACGCAGGGGCTTTTACACATTTACACAGAGTAGCTTTTTACACACAGAAGGTTTTACACAGAGAAGTCTTTCCTCTGAGGAGCTTTTTCACACAAACGTCTTGGAGCTTTTACACACAAAAGCTGTTACACAAAGAAGTCTTTACACAGAGAGCTTTAACACACAGACGCGTTTACACACAGAAACTTTTACACAGAGAAGCCTTTACACAGAGAGTTTTTATACACGGAAGCTTTTACACACAGAGAAATCTTTACAAAGACGTGCTTTCACACAGAGAAGCTTTTACACAAAGAAGTCTTTACACAAAGTGGTTTTTACACACAGAAACTTTACACACAAAAGCTTTTACACAGAGAAGTCTTTGCACAGAGGCGCCTTTACACGAAGTAACAAGTTGAAATCGGCAGCAGTTCTTTAGGAAAAACCCTTCGCAGGAGCTTTCGGGAACTCACTTGCTCCCCAAAAAATCGTCTATTCCAACAAATACGTTCCAAAAAACCTAAGGAATATATTTCTGAAGCAGGTCCTCATTCAGTAACTTTCACGCCCACACTGCGATGAAATGGAGGGCCGAGTGGTCCGGCGGAGCCGACGAGGGGCGTCAGCCCAAAATATATATTCTACAAATATACCCAATTGTTCTATTCTTTTCGGGATGTTCCATGACCTTCCAGGATATGAACAAAATTGAACATCTTCAGCCGACATCCTCCGGCTGCAGCTGTTGATCCGGTGCCCACAGGCGCAAGCCTTGCGCGTGTCCGAAAGTGGGGCTATACCATCCAAACGGAAATTTAAGTAAGGCACATGTTGATTACCCTAGGATAAACATAGGAAAATGGACCATGTATGGATGAATTACCTATTAAAATGGTGATTTCCCACATCTATGCTAGCTCGCCTCAAGGTAACAAATGGATTTTGAAGGACGCCGTTTTTAGACGAACCCACTTGGGCATGAAGATTTAACAAACGCAAAGCCGGATGTAAAACCAACCAACAGCAATTAGGGTATAATGAAACAGTAGATGGCTAACCATTATATGATTTGGGCTTATTCAGAAATGGGGTATACATTATTGAAAGTGGACATCATGATTCAAACATATTGAAACCACCAGGTGTTGAGCATCCCATTCTTAGATCCGTATCAAGCTGTTTTCAACCACAGAGGGTCCAAATCTTGTACCCCCGGTGAACATCCCAAACAACATGAGCCAAATCATCTTGATTGAAATGTGAACTGACAAATTTGCCAGATTGCAGGTTTGAACCCCTACCGGGCCCAAACAAACGCTTCGCAGCTTGGCTGTGGTCTATCATACCCCCAACTTTCTACACATAATGAATTATATATATACATGATATCTGAAAAGAAATCGCAGAGCTTGATCTGTTGGGCCATCAGACAGATTGCTAGCGTTTCCAGACAGATCTCCCAAGGATTACTTGAAACAGCGGCCGGGCTGCCAGACATAGGCCATTTCGCAATCGTCCTGTAGCGATGAATTTTGGGTGTCCACGTTGCAGGGGAAAAATCCGGGGAGATGTGTGGCTTACGACCTTTACTAAGTGGGAAACACATCCAAGTTGGCCCCAATATCAGCCCTAATATCATGTCAGTTGCTGGTCCCCCTAGATGCAGTGAAAAATCAATGTCGAGATATTTCAAAATTTCGTTGTTCGGGCGTGGACTACTGAGATTTCTGTTGGATGAGGAGCTCAGGGAAGGTTCTCAAGCGCCCAAGCGGAATGCGTTCTAAGCGATTCCGCCAAATCCTCTGTTTCATGTTCAAATCATGTCAGATCCCTATTTTCAATCGTTAACTTATAACTTCTACAGTAGTTGTTTTGCTGTTAAACCATAGCCATTCTTCATTCTGAAGTCATGTGTTAAATCCCTTTAAATCCACTCCCCTTTTTGGATTCTTAAAATCCTCAAGTCTTCACATCGTTCAACCGGTTACCTGCTCGACCCTTGCGTTGCTCTGCTGAGGCCCTCGAGATGGGAACCTTGGAGAACACCGGACTTTCCGATCAGAGAGAACTAGATATGTTGAATACGGTTGTTACTATATGAACACTGCTGAGTTATAATATACATTACATTTATTACATGATGAAATTATTGTAGTGCAATAATTGCAGACTAGTTATACTTGTGTGCTTTAGTCATTATATACTTATTTTGTTTTATATAATATAGTATTAGTATTAGTATCACTATATATACATATATATATATATATATCATAGGGGATAGTGATCCATGAATTAAACTGGGGATAACTGGGGATACCTCTAAAACCGATTTAGACTAAAGCATTTGATTTGATGGAATGTTTTGCTGGCATAGAATTGGATATTATCATGATGTGAAAAAAGTAAACAATTCACCATACTCGAGAAGAGCACCGGAGTGAGTAACCTTCCATCTTTCTGTCTCAGGGTAAAACATGTCAGGCCTACCCCAAAAATGGATGCTTTCATGCTACAAATTGCTGTGCAGGAAACACAGTGATGATCATATATGATAAATCATGATAGTAATATATGATCATATATGATAATATAGGAAACTACAATGGTAATAATGATAAAATCAATATAAATCACTGGTTTGGTTACCCAAGGGAACCATTTACAGCACACCGTTCTTGACCATTGGAGATGTCTTTGTCTTGCTCTGCCAGGTGCTGGATGACATCTTCCATCAGGGGCGAACACGGTTCATTCTGTATTCTGTAACTGGGCTAACGGTTTAAATTTATTGGAAATATATGGGCTAACACATGGGTTTATGGGGGATATATCGAACTATATCGAACTAGTTGTAGGGTCTTATAAACCAAGAATAAGTGGGTTGCACCACTTGTGCCAAGGGTCGCCTTAAATAAACTTGCTCTCTGCCAGCCCATTCAAACCTCGGAGTGCCCTGCACTTAGTCCCCAGCCAGCTCCAATCGATTGAAGCCAGCGGCAGGATCAAAGACCGACCTGGCCGTGGCTTCTCCAACAGGCGTTGAAATGGGAAGAGCACAGCGGCCATTTCTCCATCACACACACATGCCTATAGATATATGATATATATAGTTACATATATATAGTTATATATATATGTTTGTGTATAATATAAATATAAATATAATGTATGTGCGTACAGCTCAACAGTGTTATGCACACAGAAACTTGTAATTACATATGTGTGTGTGCATATCCAATCTGTCTCTTATATGTATCATCCAATTGAACCATCCCAATGCCTCTTCCGCAAACCACTGTCCACCACAGATGTCACACCTGGTGCCATCACGCCATGATTGGATTATAACATCTGAGCACTGTTGACACCCCCCTGGTAATTCAACATAGCTACGGAAAATGATTGTTTTAATGGGAAAACCATGATCTATGTAAACCATCTATGCACACCATCTAAATACTACACAGTGGATAACATGTACGCATATGTATGTATGTATGTATGTATGTATGTATGCATGCATGCATGTATGTATGTATGATTATGTATGTATGATTATGTATGTATGATTATGTATGTATGATTATGTATGTATGTATGTATGTATGTATGCATGCATGCATGTATGTATGTATGTATGATTATGTATGTATGATTATGTATGTATGATTATGTATGTATGATTATGTATGTATGATTATGTATGTATGTATGTATGTATGTATGTATGCATGCATGCATGCATGTATGTATGATTATGTATGTATGTATGTATGTATGATTTTGTATGTATGTATGTATGCATGCATGTATGTATGTATGTATAATATATATATATATATATATATATATGGGCCATGTTCCATAGCTATACCAAATTGCGGATAACACAGGGTATCAATCGGACCTGCAGTTTCACCAACACAACATGTGGCACTTCATCACAGGAGTGACTGATGCGGCCTTTACGAAGCCTCATATGTGGCCCGATTGGTAGGTGGTTGCGTTTTGACTCACAGCAAAAGAACAATCACACACATGGTAGGAAGCAAAAATCAGTCTCATCCACCATGTGTGACCAACAAACATCTATATAAACTATCTAGCATCTTCAAAGCATTTAACCTCTATGCAGATCAAACCAAGCGGTTCCGTCTTCCATCTCGGTTTCCAAAAGAGGTATCAAAGCCATATTACACTGGTAAGTAGCAAGTATTCCGTGATCACACCCTCCCTTGTTTGGATTATCCCTGAAATCTGCAGATGCTTAGCAAGTGCTTTCGACGACCCCCAAACAATAAGAAGAATCCCCCAATCTGACTTGGCGGCAATTCCCGTAGTCCAAACCATTCAGACCGCATGATTTACTGGCCATTAGATTGGGGGGTAAACCGAAGCACCCCATGATGGATTGACGAAACACAGCGAAATCATGGTCATCTAAACCAAAATCATTGCCATCGCATATATTTCCCACTCATAATCAACTATAAGTATAGATAATATATATATATTATAATTACATATACATATATATATAGTTGATAATAAAAATCACAATATATAGTATATAATAAATAAAGAATAATATGTAATATGTAATAAATAAAATAGACTAGATACAATATATTATATAATATACATATATATATATATCATATAGTATATATAATATATAAAATATGTAATAAAATATAATATGTAATATGTCATATACAATATATAATATATAAAATAGAATCTAAAATATATATATATATATATACATGCAAATAAAATAATATATGATAATATATATATATATATATACATCTATAGACTATATATAGTATAAAATATATAATAGTAAAGACTCATAACATATTATATAAAATATATTATAACACTATATATATATGCATCTAATAATATATGAGAATATATCTATATATAACTATAGACTATATATATTATGTATAATGTATAATAGTAAAAAACTCATAACACATGATATATATATATAAATTATATGATAACAATATATATATATAGTATAATGTAGGATATTATAAATATATACATAACTATAGACTATATACAATACATAATATATAATATACAGTATAATATATAATAGTAAAACTCATAACAAAGGATATATACATATATATGAATTATACTAATATAAATATATATAACAGGATAATATATATATATATATATTATGATGAATAACACCGCATCACAACATTCGTATCACCACATTCCGGCGCCGCGCCTTGAACCGTGATGGATGCCTCCGCCACATTGGTGGCCAGGATCACACGACGCCTCCGCGATCTGGGAATCCCGATTTCTGGAGTTTTTCATGGGAGAATCCACCAAAATCATTGGAAAACATATGGAAAGCATCCCATATGTAAGAGGTTTATATCCAATAGAACTATGATAATTATGATAGATACGTGACGTTCATAGTTCCATAGGACTTGATACTTCTACGTAGTTTTTAGGACTGGATACTTGGATATATGATCTAAAGGGGAGTGTCACCCCCGATCAAATCATCGAGAGGTAGATTATGGCCTTACATCGCAAAGTACCTGCTTTTCAGGTATGCCTAAGCTAAATTAGCCATGAAAGAGTTGCATCATGCGAGAAGGAAATAAACTGCAACAGTTTAATGTCTGGTCAAGCAAGCTAATTGGTCACACCCATGGATTTCCAAAGAAGTTTGACTGAACATTGGGTATAGCCCAAAAATGGAAAAATATCATAGGGCAACCAATGAACAACCATCTAAATCTAGTAGGGACTTAGTAGGGGTACTCTATATGTACATATATATATATATATGTATATATATATGTATATATATATATATATTATTGGGAAAATAGTATAATATTCAATTAATTACGTTATAAATATATATATATATATATGTATGTATATATATATATATTATAATATCATATATTTCACTATGTTCAAAGCATGACAACGCCATATCTATGTTGACATTATCCCGATGCCAAAAACTTGATACCGAGAAAACCCACAGCCTCCCTGGCGCAGGCAGGATGGCCCTGTCCTGCACCTGGATGAGGCCATCCAGGTTTTTTGAATGGCTATACTGGGGATATCATGGGATAATCATGGGATAATCATGGGATAATCATGGATTTTCAATGGGATAATATAACTAAATGATGCGCGAATTCTAGAATATTCTGGACATGTGGTCGCTGGGGGTGGAAGCTGGAATGCATTGCAAAAAAAAAGCACATTTAGCGTCAAAGCAGCAAAGAGTCAGACAGTCTGATACCCAAAAAAAAGTTGGGGACATGCATTCAATTTTCCTTTGTCCCTCAGGATGCATCGGAATATCAAGCTTACAACGTGGGGCCCACCAGTTATGTTTGTTGGTTTCTAAACCCCATAAATACTATATCATAGGTAGCTATAGAAGTATCATAGTTTTTGGAGTTATGTTTCACCAACTTAGCTATCATTTGGGGCCCAAGCTCCCGCCTCAGCATCTAAGGCGCCATGTAAGGGGTACACATCCACCGGAGCACGCCTGGAGCGATGCGCAGCGGAGGCTTTTAACTGGGCAAACATGTGGGTGTATGTGAAAAGTAGGGTTTACCCCAAATATCTGCAGTATCATCATTTTCCTCTTAGAATATTTAAGGGGTGGGTTATACATCATTTTGAGAGGCAGCTTGTGGCCGGTGGTTCCAAGTAGCTGCCACTGGGGTGCCGGCTGCGCTGTCGATGCTGCCTCGCGACCAGGTCGGACCATCATCCCAGAGATGGTTTTTAAATCACAACCAGCAACCAATGGTAGAACATTGGGATTTAACCATTACATAAACGTGTTGGAAAATTGGGATTTAACATGATTTAACCATAAAAACCACTGGAACATAGGGGATTTAACCAGTAAAAATGCTGGAACAGCAAATGACATCTGCACTGAGATTGGGATCACCAGAGCCACAAGGAGCGTTGACTCCAAGGTGGACCTACGGCCGCAACAATACACAGCCACGACATGTTGCAAAGCAAAATAGATGGCACTTGTCTTACAAGGTGGTGCCCCATAGTTAGCTAAGTTGGTGAACATAACTCCCATAACTATGGTTTATGGCAGATATAACTATAGTATTCATGGGGTTTATAAACCAACTTATAACTGGGGGGCACCACATTGTAGACTTTGACAAACTTTTATGTCCCACTATATTCCCATCAAAATCCCATCAAATCACATGTTTTTTTGCTGGCTAAATCACCATTTTCAGGTCCCAGCTCTGCCTCAGCACCAAAGCCGCGTGCCGCCCTAGCTGTCTTGGGCGCCTGGGAAGGGGAGAGCTTAAGCGGTAGCTGCAGCCCATCAAAAATAACATGTGCTATTTTTGTTTGGGACAGACGATACATATATAATCATATATAAGAATCAATTAATCAAATATATAGTTATATGTATGTTGAAAAGTGTGTTTGAATGTAGCAACGTACGAATAAATGAATGCACAAATGAAGAAATTCATGAATGTATGATAATTCACCAACCTGAAATGAGGCCCATTTGCTTGAAGTGAGAGCTGTCGCCCGGCATTTGCAGACATGATGATAATCCTAAGTATATATGAACAGTAAATAGTACAATAACAATACAATAATCTATTCCCATAGGGCACAATATGAACAATATGGTAACGTATCTATTGTATGTATATATATATGGGTCATAGCATAGCCATGTATCTATATGGAAAACGATCAAACTTTTGGCGCAATATGCAACCCACAAAGAACCACAAGGGGAGATTGACCAATAGATTGAATATGTACTCCAGAGGAAACGATGAAAGTCAGTGGGGAAAACCAGCCAGCGGACCTGGGATACTTGGGACTTCCTTGACTGAACCAACTAAAAAGCCTGGGGTCTCGATTGATATGGCAGAGCAACAACAAGATTCATGGAAACTTTACCCGAAATTCCTCATGTACAGTACAAGCGCAAGAAAGGCAGGGACGTAATCAGATTTCATGGGCATATTTGCCATGAATACGCAGCACACATATCGTGCTTCCAAAGACATTGGGTAAGGGTGCAGGTCAAAGTCTGGAAACCCAAAACTGACTGGGACATCTTGGGACTCTTCAATACTTGCTAGACCAATACATTATATTTCCAGCAGCCAACTGGTTCCCTGTTTGACCCTGAACATCGGGATCATAACAAGGATGGAAAATGAAAATGAACGTCCACCGACCAAACATCCAATTAAAGCTATGGTTTCCTGACATCCAAATCGAATCAAACCAACAATCCCTGAGGTTGATATGTTGCTATTACGCATCCTCCAGGGATTCCCAGGTCACACAACTTGTGTGTTCATTCCCCACGACCCTCCGGTTTCATCATATATGGTTGCCTGGAAAATCCTCCAGAAATGGAGGTATATAGCTGGGAAGAATCCTATATATGACTCTATATGACTCTATAAATGGGAGATTTTCCACTACCACGTTTGCTTACTGGACTGTAAGGGATACAGTTTTAGTGGGACAATTGGAAAATCCGTCTAGCCACCTAAAAGCCATGAGCTAGCTGCGTGTGGCTACGATTCATCCAGGCAAATAAGATCAGTTGCAGTTCTTTTTGTCCTATCCGTCAGGACAATGACCAAATCCACTCCTCTGGTGAAAAACAACTGAGTAACCACCATCAAAATGGATCAACAATCAACAAGGTAACCTGAATGATAGTGAAGAATCATTGGCACAAGTTTGGGAAACATTATGAAACATACACATATTCCATATCCATACAATTAAAAATCTTCCAAATGGAACCAAGTGGAATTTCCAAGTTGAAAGTAGCCGCCCTCCCGAATTTTGAAGTTGGTTTACCAGACCATTCAACTTAGCAACAACGGATGGCTTTATGGGAATATAACAATATATATATATATACCAACATTGACAAACAACATGAATATAGTCCATTTAGACAATATGTTGGTGTACAGTATGGTAAAAGGAAGGATTTCAATACAGTCATGGGGGATCACCAATGACAGTCACCATAGGTTTCAATACTGACTGGCAGGCCTTGGTTGTCCGAAGGCGTGCCTGTGCAAATGGCGTCTCACTTCGTTTGAAAAAGGTCCAAATGGGTCAGTTCCGGATTATCATACCAAGTAGACACATGAATGTAGGTAGCAAGTGTGTATGTGTATGTATATATATATATGTGCCAATATGTGTATTAATATATATATATACACATGTGATGTATATATATATATGTAGATATATATAAGTGTGGTGTGTATATACGTATATGTACTGTTGGTAACCTCGACATTGTTGGGATGGTTAAAAAATATAATGAATAACGACATTTCAAACATGATCAAAACATTAAGCGATTCTTTAGGTGGTTAGATGCTGTTAGTACTGCAACACTTTGTCTCAGTCTTTATGATACATGTAGCCTGTCCGCCGGCCATGGCTGGATAATGATGGATAGTTTATAATCACAACAGGTATTATGGAGGTATGGTACATGGGCATGGGTCAAACATTGGGCAATATTGGGCACCCCCAGAATTGTAACACCAGAAATGCTCAAAATCTGCGGTCCCCTGCTGGGCATTGAACTTTGACCCTGGTCCCTGGTCCTTTCGGCATGTCATCGAATGTCGACTCAACTTGCAACAGCCATGTCAGCTGCCTCCAGATGCTTCTTGCACTGCCTGATCCTCAGAGACATGGTGACTTGGGTCAGACCATTTGATGCACAGCCGCCCTGTGAAATCAGCCGAACCAAGGTGAGCCATGAAAAATATCCCATGTTCCAATCCCATTCTATACCAAGTAGATCCAAGTAGTTGCTTAATAGGTGTCCAATTCAGGTCGCAAGTCAACCCACACGAGCCAGAAAACTGGGAGAATCTCATATAGCTATCCCATGCTATCCCTGTGGGTTATGACGGTTATGACCATCCCCGTATCCTCCCCAGCTTTTACAACCCATCCAACCGGTCCCATCCCGACCCGTTTTTCTGTGGCTCAGGTCTGCAAGGACCGCGGACCGCAGGATCAAAGTGGTGAAGCCGAGATCCCACACTCAGGTTCACCAGGGAGGAAACACAGAACATCTCCTCTTGACATGGGACATATGGGAATGGCTTCTCCAGGGGACCAAAAAGGACCGTAGGGACCGTAGATTCTGTGCATTGAAAAACTATTTCCAATTGCCTGGGTATCGAAATTTTGACCCATAGCATCAGCGGAATCAACTGGCTGGTGATGAAATCCAAAGACGATGCAATCTTTGCAGAAGTCGCCAATTGCCTGTGCATCTGGGTTTGGCACTCCAAAATGCCGGCCCTCACGATATAACCCAATACATGACCATCAAGTATAGGAAACATGGTTTTCCAAACCATGAAAGTTTTCAAACCCATCTGACGGAAGATCAAGGTCTGCAAGTTGAGGATATCTGGACCAATCACTTGCAGCATGTCTTACAAAAGTCACCTGAAGATGATCATTGAATTGAATAGAGTAGTTCAAAGTTCAAACATCAATCAATACATGTTTTACTGCATGTTACTGCATCAAATTCCAGCCTTTTATCTTGCATCTCTATATACTAGTAGTACACCGGATCCGTACTAATTTGGATAGACAATATCATCTTCCAACACATGTCTCAACAAACATACCCAGTCCTGGTGTTGATTCGTCATCGCCGGTCCACTGCAAAGCCTTCACATTGACGATTCATGGCCTAAGGTTTCCCTCAAAAATCCTCAACATACAAAAAGCCTCTAAAACGATTCAACAAATCACTGCAAATCTCATAGGCACAGCCACAATCGCTACGACCCCCCTGAAAAGCTTCGCCCAAGGGTATGGACTCAAAAGCAAAGAATCGCTACGACTTTGACCCTTGACTGTAGGTCATGGTCACGGTCCAGTTTCCAGCAAAAAAATGTCAACATTCGTAAAGCCATCCCCAACTGCGGATACCCTCTGGTAATTTAACATAGCTATGGAAAATGGTGATTTATAGTGAGTTTTCCCATTAAAAATGGTGATTTTCCATAGTTATGTAAGCGTTTACCAGAGGGTACATCATCTCCATCTCCATCATAAATATCTATCAATCCTAGCCTCGCAGGCCGCCTCCGCCACCACTTTGGCCAATTCCGCCTGGAACTGCTGCTTTGCCATTCAGACATCCGGAGGAAATTCGCCAATGAAACGTCGATTTCTGTGCAATTTGACCTTCGAGCAATGGGATCTTCTATGACTAATAGAGATGTAAACCAATGTATGTTGGGATGATATACCCAACTATCAGAGATGTGCCTTTTTTGGGCTTTTACAAGGCACACCTAGATGTCACTAGATGTCAATTGTCAAGGGTTAATCACCCCATAGGAATGTCAGCCGGGGAAAAACACACCATTTTGTTGGAAAACCACAGCAAACCTGGCATCCCAAAATCATGGTGTACCAGATGCCACCTCCTTGATACCCAGAAAAAAATGTTGTTTTCTTCGAACAGGTCAGTACGACTTCTCCTTCCTATCCTGATTTCTGACTAAACAATCAATTCCTCCAATTTCGTGGTTCAACCACGACAACCCCCCATTTGCGTTGGTAAAGTCAAACTTGTTGTTGGTTAAATCACTCTCTTCGTTGGTTATGTAAGTCCTGTTATGTCCTGTTACTGCAAATATGCTAATCTTGTTGGTCAAACCATGTGAAATCCCAACTTTGGGTTTGGTGAATGTAGCCAAGCGCGCCTTCTTTTCGAAGCCCTTGGAGGCCCTCAGGAGACGCCGGCTCTTGGCAGAATGGCGCAGCTCAACCTCGAACCTCAGGGCTGAAACGGGAAGGGATGGGTGGTGCCTGGCAGGTGGTGCCCCAAGGAATCGTTAGGTGACTTGCTTATGGTTGATACATATGTAATCATCTACAGCCAATTGGGTTTACCAACTTCTAAATGGGCACAAACCCTTGTATGTTTTCATGTGCAGGACCTAGTTTATCAGTGAGATAACATGGTGTATTTCAATGTTATTTTTCATAAAGTATATTGGGTATGGTAAGGGATTATTCCCTAAGGCAAGATGTATGGAATTATGCAGAATTAAATAACTATATATATAATAGATATTGGCATCACAATGATCAAAATGATATTTGATTTGTGTGGAAGGTTATCTCATTGGATAGGTTTGACGAAACAAAAAAAAACAAAACAAACACGTTTCTTCGAGTGATCCCCGCCAACTGGCACTTTATCCGACATATATTCTGACATTCTGTCTAACATGTTTGTCTAACATCCTATGTGACATATATTCTGGCATGTTATCTTGCATGTCACATTTGAACCACATTCTTCAATGATCTTAAATGTATCTGAACATCCTGACATTCTGTCTGACAGTTTATCCAACATTCTACCTAACGTGCTATCTGACACATTCTGACATTTTATCAGAGCTTGGCGACTTGGCAAGGAGGAGCAGAGACGAGGAGACAGAGAAGGAAGGAGGAGGCCAAGCTTACATAAAGTCTAGAGACCCTCGCCTGGCAAGTGGAAAAACAAAACAAGACACCACGGTTTTGCCCAGCAATTATTTACCGGGGGCTACGGTACTTTGTTTCGTTCAGCGAATTCTGGACATGAATCGCCAACAGCAGTAGCTTCCTGGGGCTCTGAAACTGCAAGCCGACTGGACTCCTTGGTAATGTAACCATCTAATCATCTATACAGTCTATACATATAAACGTCGTTCAATCATTACAGTAGATAAGTGGATGAATCTCTTGCTGAAACCGATAAACGTCACAACTACCTGGCGCTTCATCCATCCCATTTCATAGGAATCCCTTCATTTCTGTATGGATTGGTGACCATCCCATCATTGAATGGCTACTAGCTATCCATGATTTCATCATTGAATTGTTATTATATTAGTTATGATCCCACTATATCCAGGAAAGGTTAACATTATCCCATTCACTATTATATCTACGATGCAACTATGGAATCCCAGTATATCCCTATACTCATATCCCATGAACAATATAACATGGAGCTTTCCGATCCATGGGGTACCCAAAAATCATCATATTTATAGATCGGATTCTCCATTTATGAAACCACCATTTATGGAACCCCCACATGATTTTCCATGTATCTGAACACATTTATGAAAACCCCACATGTTTTTAAAGGAAAGCTGAGGCAGCCTCTACACCGCTGAGGTCTGTGCTCACGGCCCTGCGACCGCAAGACCTCACAGCCGTCGAACAAGTCGGCCAGCCTTATTTTGGACTGTGCGCTGGACATAGGGCAACTGGGCAAAAGCAAAATAGTGTGGGAATGGTTTATACCACCTATTGATGGTGATTTGGGGGATGGTTTATGATTGTTTTAACCACACTAACATACACTAACATAGGAAACCCAATGCCATAAACCTACAGAAACCTTCCATTTGGGGATGAGAGTTAGCACCTATTGATCGTGATAAATAAGGGATGGTTTATAATAAGGAGGGAATGTACTGCGGGAAAACTAACATACCAGCAGTGGAACATGGCTGACTTAGGTCGATAAATTACCCACTGTTATTTTTTTGTGTTTGTTTGTCAGAGGATTATGAGATGCAGGACTATTGTCATTACTAATGGGCATTTACGTAATTTTGCTAAAAAGTAAAACAACATCCCACTTCGCTATAGGATAAATTGAAACAGCAGCGAAATGGGATGATCATCACCGGTCAGGGCTTCGCACCGCTGCGCCACACGCTCGCTTAACGTCGCAGCTCACATGGGGGACATGGACCAAGGGGGTATGTACCCAGTAATGATATCAATGGGATTCAATCTGCGGATATTTTACGGGATATCCAATTTAAAAATCAACACTACTATTGTTGGGGTGTGTCTAAAAATTGAGTACTAGCATGTATTAGCATGTATTAGCATGTATTAGCATGTATTAGCCACAATTCATGGCAATTTCAAAAGGGATTTTTTTTTGACAAGCCAGTGGATTTGGGATTTTAAGGGGTAAAACCACCCAAACTTGTTCCAGTTTGTTGAGGACTAAACATATTGGGTAGGCACTTCGAGGCTCTTCTGGTTTCACGTTTGGACTTTTGGATATGCCGGTGTGAAAAATGGTAACTTCCTAGTGTTGTTCTCGCATGGCACAAACTTGAAACATCTTGAAACAATGCAATACAATGCACATATGAAAGACCTCCAGGTTATTGATATCCAGGGCACATACCATACCAACGTGGAATTTCTTTGGACAATGCCCCCCAAACAAAAGTTTTGCAGGAATCAATCTCCCGCACCTGGAAAAGATGATCTACGGCTTTTGGGCTCAAAATTGTTAGCTGCACCTCAGTGTGCAAGTGATTGGTTCATGTTTTACCACTTCAAAGGTGCTATTAAACAGTTTCAATGATGATTGACGTGTATATATCATATACTGTATCTATATAGACCCTATCGAAAATCACAATTTCAAATAGGTAGGTAAACTATAAACGGCGCATTGCCCGTAGATGCCGTAAGTTGCCTGGAAGGTATATATAGTTATTATATACATTTGAGAAGTGTTCAAACTCCCTCTCATTCTATTGGTTGGTTCATAGGGATTCCCCGTTCTTGGATTATTACCCCCAGTATGTTGGGTATAATCCCCTCACAAATCATCAACCTTCAACCAGGGCTTAGCAGCCACTGCTCACATGTTCCGGGAAGGACATTGGATCGAAACTGAACTTCGCCAAAGGACTCATAGCCACCATGCGCAGATCAGGCAGCCCTGCTTGACGCCTGCATCGGTCCAAAGGGTGTCGAATGGTGTCGACGTGTGTCAGTTGCTGGGGGAAGCATCAAGCAGAATTTGAATCAATCCCCCAATCAACACGTACTGTGCTTAAAACAAAACAATCAATATGTGTGAATCCCCTATTAAACAATGGTTGCTTGGGGTTGAGTAATACGGATGGGGGATGGGAATAATTTAGGTTCATCTGGCCAAATCAGATGGGGTCCTATTAAGATGACAGCAAAATGGTTCATTCAAGTCGGTAAATCCTTTGATCTCAGGGCTCCCATATAGTGCCACTCAACATGTTGCAGAAAAAACAAATTCTGGGACAACACTTGACAATCAATCACGGGAAAAAAACAGAATACAGACTATGCATTGATTGTGCTCATCATACTCATGGATCATGATCATGAACCACCATCAAATATATATATATATAATCACCAAAATCACAATACTGTAACCATCATCATGGTTTCATAATTTGGTTTCCACCGCAATGTGTTCCTCCAGAGCACCAGAGCACCTGGTATGTTGTGAGTGAAGGCACAAGGTCAGGGCCAAGTCATTTCCAAGACCGCGCTCATGGAACCTCGAACAGTGCAGTCCTGCAGCCCATATCTGTAGGTTGTTCCATTTGTGTAAGAGTACACATGTTATGATTTTATGTATGTATATATATATACAAATTGTAGTTATTTGCATGGCCGTAATACATACAGTACATATGTATATATATATACACATATGTACACTATAATATATTATTATGTTTATTTTTTTATTATTATATTATATAATATACATATATATATAAGTACGCACAACCGATGATTGAAACACACATCATATTACATTGTGTACATACTATGGAACAGTGACCATAATGTTTTGGCAACGTTCGAATACCATCAACATAAGATCTGCTGCAATCTACTGCTTATCTTACAGATATAATATTCTGCTATGTGGTGAGTATGTCGATCAATCAATCTGCTGGTAAATCGACGCATAACGAAAGCAAATGAAACAGCGACTGCATCACATGGAACACAAACTATGTATGGTTAGCAACCGCGAAAAAAGGTGGAACATGGTGGACGCATGTGTTTCCACATAATGCGCCACTACTTCAGTTGGTCTATATTTTTGGGTGGGTTGCTATACACTTACAAAAGTTCATCACTACTACCTGTGATGCCCGACTCATCAAACAGCACCGCAGAAGTCTTGGGCAAAGTCGCATCAGCCTGCAGGAACATCAGGCAAAATTGCTGAACAAATCTTTAGATTCATTATATCATATCATCATTATCATTACTGTAAGTATTATCAAATATCAAGTGGTATTATGGTTAAAGGACTGATTTGCATACTGATATATACAAGAACAACAACCAAAAGGCTTGGTGATTTTCGCCATCTGAAACGTGGCTCTTGGGATCATCATGCAATGGTCGGCATCAGCGTTCCATGACAACGGCTCCACTTCAGACGCCCCAGGAGTCAAACATGTGGGAACTATTAGATCATATTAGATCATCATGTTAACATATTTATAGATTATTGCAATGGTGTATATATATACATACACATAAATATGTGTATATATGTATATATATATATATATCCGACATGACTTGGCTTCTTGTGGCTATGCCATGGCATCGTTTCATTACCTTCTGTGCACCACAAAATCGGTGGCCCGGTTTTTTTTTGGCGTCACCCTCCGGTTCCAGCATGACAGCAGCGAACAAAGTATGCATCCATGTCGACCTCGCAGGATGTGACCAATTCAACAACCAAAATCTCTTGAGGGATATGGGTGTCTCTGGAAATAAGGTATACTGTATACTCCAAAAATTGATAATATATATATATATATATAATGGGGAAAATGATGATATACTATGATGTACTATGGGAAAGTGAACACACCTCCCCCAAAAAAATCACATAAGTTCTCTATAAGTTCTCTAAGCTTGGTACCTCATGCAAATCGTCACGTTGTTCCTCCAAAGCCAAGTGCAGCCAGCACTCCTGTGGATCGCTCTGAAGAGCAGCAGGATGGGAATACTGGCCACGTTTGATGTAATTAGATGTAATTAGCTTGAATCCATCCGGAAGATACATAGTTTACGATTGATGATAGTGTTACCAACATGTCACCTGCAAATCTCTGGGCGTGAGCTTGAGCAAGTTTGGATGCCCCAATATCTGTAGCAGATATGCAATGAACTCTCGGGCCATCATGGTATGCTTCAGATGCTTCGGTATACCGAGGTTACGGAGTCAATTTGCGATACGCTGACAACAAGCCGTTTAGCCCGTAAAATGGTGGATACTAATGGGGTTGTCTGAAAATAGGGGATTTGAACCTCATTTTTCCCAGTAAAATTGCGATTTGTGGGTAATCCCCTATCATATCTTGTTATGTTTTTTTTGCTTTCAATGTTCCAGGTAAGACGTCAGCCAGCAGAAATTCCCCACGTTTTCGGCGGCCTGATTCCCAACAGCGCCGAAGCTGTAGGGGTCACAGCAATTCTCCCAACTGAGCAGCGGTTTCGTCAGGGACCTTTGGATTGGTTTAAGGGAAAGTCTACAGGAAACTCTGGTTGTTTACTGTTCTTTTAACCCAAATCTCTGGGCTTTCGCTGGAATTCATCACCCAAAAACAACAGTCATCATGTCATCATGTCATCATGTCCCCAGCTAACCACCATATATTTTGAGTTCCTGGATTTCTGTTCATCCGAACCTGCGTCCATGACCAAAGCAGCTCGGATCCTAGGGAGCGGGGTTTCACGGACGGTGCGAAATCACCAGTTGATATGCGATTTATCCCATTACTTATAGCTGGTTGGTGGTTTGAACCCCTCTGAAAAATATGAACGTCAATGGGAAGGATGACATACCATATATTATAGAAAATAACAAAATGTTCCAAACCACCAACCAGTTATAGGGTTTCAACCATCCAATTGGTGGAGCAGGATTTCGTAACCATCCACAGAATGTGAAAACTTCTGTGACCACTTGTCCTGTGTCTCCTTCTTTGGAGCCATGTGCATGGGCACGCCACCTTTCAGACCGTGCCTGAGTAGCAGGTTTTAAAACCCCAATGAAGGGCCGAAGGGTCTCTGAAAACCCTTCTCACATAGACATGATGGTAACAAATTATAAATACCTTTAAACTGCCTTTGGCATGTCAGATCTAAAGTTGAGGGAAATAGCAGTTTGTTCGGGGCACATACTGCTACTTTGCAGAGCAGTGCTTGACCTCTATTGAATCTAATTGGCCTCCAAACGAAGCAAGGGGGGTTATTACCATTGAACTTTATAAATCTTTATAATAGGACACGCTACGACTATCAGTGTAATTATGAAAATCCTAAAGCTAGGAAATCATCAGAGCTTTGGACGTTGGATCAACAGGCCCAACTTGGAGACATCTGTAGCAGTTCCGGCCGCTGCAACGGCTAAGGACGCGGCTCGGAGGAAAGAACCGCATCTTCCGGCAGTAGCAGTACCTCAGTCTGCCATGTATCCCATCACCACAGCAATGGGGACCTCTTCATGTCTCAGCCCACCCCCAAACGGGACACACCAGCAATAAGGCCTTCCTTATTGATTTTAGTAAGCACCAACAATCAATACATGTGAACAGGGCAGTTCAAACCCATCTAGTATTTATGCAGTCACTCTTTTGCGGAAAGTTGGTTGAATCTCCAACGAGAACCGGCACCTGTGGCAGGCCACCGCGGAATTCATCTGCGGATGGCATGTTTTAAGTCACTTCATGAAGTGACAAGTAACAACAGAACAAATCAAGGACATAGTGACATAATCTGGAAAAGGCCTTTCCAAGCATTGTGCACACACAGGTCGCTATAGTTTGCAAAAGACCAATCCGAACTGCTGGATGTGAAACTTTAGGCAAGCCACATCTTCGAGGGGTCTGGCGCCTGAGAAAATGGGGTGTCTGATGGCGGCACAGTAAAATTGCTTCCAACGGCCTCCAATCTGTACAGCCGAACCTTCTGGATTTACAGCAACAACATGATGCTCTCTTTAAATGCATGTACTGTTTGTCAATCCAAAATGGTTTAGTCAAACGCCGCCAAAGTACAGTGGTTTGACTTCAAGAGCGTTCCAAAGCATATACATTCAATTGCATTCATACTAATGTACTCTACTGTGCCTGTCCCAGAATTTCCCAAGGCGTAGTAGCTGACTTAAGGCTGGCCAATTTTAGATACCCTGCATGTTTCCTCTGGTTTCAAGTTATTTCAGCCGGTCAGGTTACTGTATCCCCATTTACAGCAAAACATATCAGAATTGCCCTTCCAGCTAGCATAGACCCTGCAAAATAGAGGATTGGAAGAATACATTCCTCAAAAACATAGTGATTCTCAGTGTCTATGTTGGTGGGATGGTAAACCCATTCCTCCAAAGTGGCACCTGCTGGTAGAGGATCCGTGGGCAAAGGCAACCACTTGGAACTCATGACCAGCAACTTCCACCAATAGCCTAAGGTTCCAGCGCGAATCACTGAGGGCACGAGGGGTCAAACAATTTTCATGGTAGTCTTTCAAAAGATTGCTCAAATCAAGATTCATAAAACTACAGTAATCATAGTAAATCCAAGTTTCTGTCATCCAATCAAGATTCAAACATCTTGATAAGGGGAAACCAATGTCATCATTTTCAATAAGTTAAAAGCAATGGTGAAAAGGGCTGTACCAATTTTCAGAAACCCACAGGTCCATGCAAAACAGCCTGTTGTGAAAGGCGGTGTTCAATGTCTCAGCTTTTGGCGCACTCGGCCATAGTAAGCCCCCAAAACCACGGAAACCTGATGTATTACCATTTTGGTCGGTGTTTACCGCAAGCTCTGTTCTGCCAACCAGCATATACCAGTACCTGCAAATTGTGGTTCAAAGTTCAAAATGACGTTCGATCTCAGTTTATGCTTCAGGTTTGCATTATATAAATGCGTGGAGGCGCTTGAGCATGCATCCAGTACATCCTGAATCGCCAGTGGTACATGACCCTAAGTAATATTGTAGGTCCCCGATTCAACACAAATGTAGATGTGTAGAATATATACACATAAGAGTTGATGATAAACTGTACCACACCATATACCACCCAGATGTTTGCTACCAGTAGTTGTGACTTATTGCAACCCACACAAAATAGACCATGACATAGTAGTAGACACAATGTGGGTGGAAGAGATCCTGCACCATTTGTTAGGTCGTTTATCCCATGATTTAAAGGGTTCCAACCATCCAAGGTGGTGCAGGATTTTCTTCCATCCACGGTATTTCTTGATTTTCTTACCACCAAGTAGAATGAATATCCCAGATCATCCCAGGATGTAAGGGGCTGATAAGCCGCTGATACCATTTTTTGATGTGCATCCAAATGCGCCAAATCATAGCTGGCTAAGAGGTGTATATAAGAGGTGTCAACTATGCAACTTACATTCTGAAGTATCACCCAGTTGTATATGGGTACCTTTTTTGGGTCAAAAATGAGAACCCTAATAGTAGATGGTTAATACTGAACATATACCAACATCTGTGGTCCCTTTTTTGGCGAAAAAAAGTGACCCAGACCCACTTGGGGGTGCGGGCCCCACTTGGTAAATGGGTTATACCCCCAATTATATGGAACATCTCCACTTATATGTGGGATTACATGGGTTATATTGGGTGGTATATAGATTGTAATGATTATAAACCACTTACTAAGTGGGAGGTGCATCCAAGCATACCATACCTAATACCTAGAGCCATCGCAGTCTAGAATTTGAGCCCGAGTGTGTTTTGACCTATTTTTCTGCCTGGCCCTGGAAATCCCGCCTGACCGTAAATTTCTAAATTATCCCCTGTAGGGGAATTTGTGCCATTGTGTTAAGACCCACTATTCCGCATTTCTGCTTCGTCATCCCTGGACAAACGAATCCACCAAAAACAAGCTATGGCAAGTATAGATGTTAAACCATTCCCAGCAAATTCCGGGTATTCCTGCCTGGTTCCGATGTATTCTCGCCCGACTTGTTTTGACGCAAACGTTCAAAAATGGGCTAACTGCACATGCAAGAGTAAATTCAAGCCCTGATTGTTCAGGGTCGATGTCTTTGGAATGTTTAGACCTACTATTTTGGCAAATTGCAATTCTCGGATAGCATTTCTTGCCCGAATTGGCGGTCAGTCTATTTTTCAGCATTACAGAAAAGCTGGTTGGTGGTTTTAACAATCTTGAAAAATATGAGTTCGTCAATGGGAAGGATGACATCCCATATATATATATAAATATCTATATTATCGAAAATAATCCAAATGTTCCAAACCACCACTTTGTCCACTTTGATCTGCGCACTGCCTTAGTATCGAAAGCAGTGCTTTGACTGTGGCTGATACGGGACAATGTCACACCGGAACAAGCAGGTGATCCAAAACCCTAGTTGACCGTCTAACAGGAACAGCACTTAATTCGAGAAAACACCAGACAACGTTCTCCAGCCGTTCATTCGAAAACTGGAGCGCCATACAGCTGGCATGCATACATATCATGTGGCTCTGTGGCCTACAGTACTGAGACATCACGTCGAATTTAGCATGGCGGCAAATTTCACAGAACGGCAACTGTACAAAACAAAGTCCGGAGATGAACGACTGCAACTCCCAGGAACCAAGTTGTGTCTCACTCATGGCCCAAAAATCCCCACGGGACATGTTCGCAACAACACAACCAGCATCGCTTTGGAGACCCGAAGGGTTGGCAGTTTCCAAAACAAAATTGGTATCACAAAAGGCATCCACAGGACCCGGGGGAAAGGCTTCCCCGACCCTGACAACACTGAAAGACACAAGAAGCACAACCATCTTCGTTTTGGCAGACGACCATACTCTCTCATAAGACAGTGCAGATGCTAACCCCATAATCAGGAAAACAAAGTCGGGCACCAGAGCCACCATAGGCCAGTAAACTGACAAAGTAGCAGTCCTGACACTGCACCAACCAGATGGCTCGCGCCCTCCCCATCATTCACCTTCCTCGCTCAGACGCATTGACACCACACCCCAAATGTGAGAGAGCTGGGTCTCCAACATAGCTTGAATACTCTGAGTCTGCGTTTCAATCTGCCCATACAACTGCTGATCCTGAGATGGCAGCTGGGTTTGGAGGTAGTTCACACGCTGGGTCTGATGGTCAGAAACTTCCACCGATTGGCCATCCATCTGATCTGAGACAAACCACTGCAAGCATCAATCTGTTTGAACAAGTTCGCCCACGATGGCACAACAGGATGGAGCACCAAGGTGCTGGCTCCACAGGCAGTGGCAGGAACCAGGAACTGTCGCCCCACCACCGCATCAATCAGTGTCACTGAGTCATGACCCCCTTCCAATAGTCCACTGTACTTGACCAGGTTGCCAGTTGCTCGAGTCCGAAGCAAGTGACTTTCAAGGGAGGAAACAAAGACCACAACGTCCAAGACCAGACAGATCTCCAGGGTCAGTGCCATGGCGAAAGCGAGGAACGTAACCCTCAACGCTCAGCTGGGACGGCCGCACCAGCTGGAAGGTGTTGAGCCCGCGGCTGTTCCAAACCACCAACCAGCAGATCATTCCCTTGTGCCCCAAATTTCTACCGCAGTCAGGCGGCAATCCACGGCGCTGGGAGACAAGGCCGTCATGGCGAGTCTTTGTCCTTGACGGGCCAAGGTCCTGACGTTGACCCGGGACTGGGTGATCATCCATGAGGATTCCGTCCTTCACGGCTATATGAAACCCCACATTTTGAAAAAGAGATGAATAGAGGGTATGAGCACCCCCCGATATGGACTACTAATGACTACCCCATTATGTTCCAAGCTTTTTGGCCATGGCATGAAGGTTTTTTGGTGTTCCGTTATTGATTTTCTGGACCTGATGTGACAGGTCGGATCATCATTTTCACTCGAGGAGAGACATAGAACCTGTACTGATAGCATCTGTCAGTAACAAAATCATGCAACAGGGTTGTTTGTAACTCTAAACGTCTAAACAGAGTCAAACTTAGATGAGATCCTCAAACCCATCAAGTTCCCTTACGGAGTATGACTGATTAAAGTAGCGATTGTTTGATAATATAGTAGAGTATCAGTTGCTTGATTTCATAGAGTCCGCAGGTCCCTTTTAACCAAAATGCGTACCCTACAACCCCATGATTGATCTTCATTTTTCCGAGTGAACACGGCAATTGTGGGATATCCATGGATATCACTTATCCATAAAGTTGAGACAATCCAGCAGCCATTGCAACGGCAACCCGACTGTGGTCCTGGCTTGCAACTCTTTTCGTCGTAAGACTTCCATCATGGTGGACACATCGCTCCAGTCTGATTCGACGGGTGCCTTGTGGAAGCAGCAGGAAGCAACTGATGTGTTTTCTGGGCTGAAAACGGTAAGATAAAACAAGTTATGTTAGTGCTCTTGGTGAGGAAGTAATGATGTCTCCCAGTTGTCTTGGTTTATAAACCCAGGGACCTTTAGTTTGATATAGTTAGATATATTTCAGTATCTACCATAAACTCATCCGTTGGTCAATATAAACCATTATATATAACAGAAACGTCGCAACAAGAAGGGGCGAAGGGCTTGGGTTCGTGATGCTAAGCATGGCAGCACGGTTCGCATAGATCACATCAGATGGATTGAATGGTTCCCTGGCTTGGTTGAAGGGAACATTTACTCGAAACCCCTTGATTTGAGTAGAAAAGACAAGTTTCCTGTATTTGTTTCCTTCAAATCAATGGATGAAATGATGTATTCTGCTGCCCAAAAGTATCGAAACCTATAGAAGCAGCCTCCCAAATTAATTGATCTCTTAAGGCCTTGAAATATCATCAAATATCTTCGAATTGTCAATGGCCCAACAACGGATAAGACTGATAAGAACCAACATGCTCCTGCCCTTGCTCCAGGGAACGTAGTGTACCCCTGGAAGTAGCAAATGGCTCCACCACTCAATGAATCCTAGGCAACGCAAGCTCGCCAGAGAAGTTTTGCTCATGCCGTTTCCTTTCCAAGGGGGCTGTACCCTTCGTGGCATGAAAAGCCTTGAATGTAGCCTGTGCAAAAGAATGCAGTTTGTTTGACTGGACATCATTTAACAAACTTTACCGTTGACCTATGCGAGATTCACGGCACATTCATTCCTGTGTTGGGCCCCTCTCAGGGTCTGGTCTGTGTTGGGCAACTGATTTGTGCCTCCTGAACCTCAATTGATGGCCTGAAAAACAACTTTAAACATTTTACAATCTGATGATATCTGATGGTCATTTTTGAGCGCCAAGAATCTTGGTTCGTGCGCAAGCACTAAAGAACCACAGAGCAGTTGGTACTTGATGCGTGAGGAATACGTGGTGCCTCGCGCTGCGGCCCTGCACCAAGCTCCGGACATGTACGCATGCCAATTTCATCACTCTATGTGACATGTGACCCCTAAACCTAGGTAAGTGGTTGCAAACCCAATGCTATTTGATCATCCCTGAAAACAATGACCAGTTCGGTGGTCTTCGGGGTCCTCATGTTTGGTTTCAGTTTTTCGCTGCCAGGATCGATTGAAGCCTTCAACTTTCACCCATCTGGATTTGCGGTTTCACCCAAAAATAGGACCCAAAAAACAGATCATGTTTCATCATTTCCACTATGCGGACGGCTGACAAAACAACACATATATAAATATTATTGATTATCAAAAATTGATTCATTTTTGGAGAAACATTTTTTGACCTATCCAAACAGCCCAGTCAACGCCTGCTAAGAAAGCAAGATAGCGGTATTGACATTGCTCCAGAAGCCCCACGCATCCTGCGAAGCCGATGCATGGAAAATCTTCATGTGGAGGAAGGGGAGGTGTCCGAAAAAAAAAAAAGTCATGGGGGTACTGCGAGTTATCATCCATTGATGGATAAAATACATAAACCATCCAGCGATGGTTAGGGGTACCCCCATGACTTCCCGGAAAACCCCATATTTTCTGCAATTCCCATCTTCTTAGCTTCACCGAGCCCTGATCCAAACAAAGCAGTCCTTGAACTTCGTTCACCCCCGTGGATGACACAACCTTCCTCAGGATAGCATTGATGAGGTAGATCAAACATGTTCGCTGCAACCCCTACGTTGCCCCGCGTCGGAATCAGAAGTGGCCGAAGTATATAATAGTACATAGCACATATATCATATATTACATCACATATAAGTCAGAGGGGGTGCCAATTTTTGATCCCTTAACAAGATAAGTTGATGTAATGATCCCTGTCAACGTAGTAGTCAGAGGGGGTGGCGGATTTTGATCCCTCAACAAGATAAGTTCATGTTCTTATTATCATCAACACATAAGTCAGAGGGGGTGGCTAATGTTGATCCCTTTATGAAGATAAGTTGATGTAATGATCCCTGTCAACGTAGTAGTCAGAGGAGGTGGTGGACTTTGATCCCTCAACAAGATAAGTTCATGTTCTTTTTATCATCAACATATAAGTCAGAGGGGGTGGCAAATTTTGATCCCTTTATGAAGATAAGTTGAGGATATGGATTGGCTCCTTTGGATCATTCCCCCCATTCCCTATCAAGCACCAAACAGATGATGATGATGATGATGATGATGGTGATGATGATGATGATGATGATGATGATTCTCTTGAAGTGTGGAGCAACGTCCGGGTTGGAGGGAGCATGTTTAATTGTAGCAAAGCAGTGAGCCACGGATGAGTACCTATACCTCGAACCACACAAACCAACAGAAATCAAACCAGTATTCTTTCTCAAACAACATTTGTTTAAAAGTTGTTTGATACGTATATATAATTATACATATATATATGTAAATAGAATACATATATAAATATATATAAATAAATAATATGTATATATATATTAGAATACACACACACATATATATATATATATACATGAATATATATATATATATATAATTATATAAATATATATATATGGGAAATTCATACACAATTATATAAAATTATCACTCTGTATGAAACCACCATTTGTGGCTCGAGTTTTTGCAATGACCAGATTTGACATTAAGGCAAAAGACATAAGCGAAGAAATGGGGGTCTTCATATCCGTGAGGATGACCGTCCTTTCCTTTACGTTTCAGGTTTCAGAACACTGAGGATCCACGACATGAGTTTTCAGAGTAGCTCCATTTCTGTCGGATAGGTACCGGCTTTGGTGGGTGAAACCAGTTATGCGAGGGCCAGGCATACGTGCGAGATACCAGGACATGAATTTCACGTCCGAGTTGACCACTTCCTAAGTCGTCGCGCCGGCTCCAAAGAGATTTCGTATATGATTTATTGTATGATCTGAGAATATATTGAGACAAGTGGTATACCAAGGCTAAACCAAGGCTAAGTGACTTGTTGTTACGTAAACCTTTTCGAGGATTCAAGCGAAATATGTGGTGTGGGTTTGGGATGTTTGGGTACCCTGTCTAGATCATCTTGGGATCAATGGAACATCGCCAGGATCAGCATCTAAATACACGGGAAGTTGAGGGTCTGAGGGTCCAATAACTCCCGAGAAATTCATGTCAAGAACAACAAACAAATAATCATAATCTAATCATATATATTATAGCTTTATATATTAAACAAACATAATTCAATCCATATGATATTATATATGTATATTGTTTTGTGGATTTCCAGCCAACCAGACTTGTTGACTCGATGGTATGATGCCATCATGTTTGGCATGCAATGAAAGGCCCCAAGAAAGGAATATCTGAAATCCAAAGACCCAGTTGTTTACATAATCAACATTGGGTTGGTTACATACTGACCATGGTTCGATTGATCAATGATTCAACACAATCTTTTGCCCTTGTCACAATCTTTGCCAACCACAACTCACTTTGTTTCTGATTGCTCCAGTTTGAGTGACTAACAAGCAGCTGCAACACTGACCCATTGGAATTCTCCCAGGTAAGAAATCACGAGGCATGAACTTCACATCCATCTTTGGAAGGTCAAAAAAACCAATGCTTCAGAATACGGCTCGGATGAAATACACAGTTTTTGGCGCTTAAAACCGTCTCTTGGTTTGCTCACAAACCTTCGCAGAATCACAGTGCCTTCGGTCAAAACCATTGTTTTTCTTGGCAAACAAAATACATATTGTCTCTTCATTACAATTTGCCAAGGCTCTAAGAAGTGCTAAAAGAATTAACGGACTATAGGACCCCCAAAATGAATTCGGAGGTAGAACCCGTTGTTTCCCGAGTATTTTTCCTTGAGCCACGCCAAACCCAGTAGTATCACTAGATATACAGTAATATATCCAATGGACATCCAGTAGTACAATTGTAATACTACAGTTTGCATCCCTTTCATTAGATATCAATCAATAGCATTATCATCCACTTAGTTCATAATAAATAACCAATCGTATCACCAATATTAGATGATATTAGCTATTCATAAGATTACTTCCGCGGAAAATTCAAGTTCTATGATCAAATATCTCCATGGAATCCATGGAACAGAATAGTTGAACCATGAAAGCAGATCTTAAATAGTTATAAATAGTGATTGGAACCATGAATTGGATTTGCTTAAGCAACCCCCAAAAAATAATACATATATCCTCTGGTTATTTAACATAGCCATGGTATAGATGGCCCATTTATAGTGGGGTTACCTATTATAAATGGTGGTTTTCCATGGCTATGTTAAATAACCAGAGGGTATATGTATTATATATATATATATATGTTCCATAGATTCCCATGTTTGGTGGATTTCCCTGTGGGAAAGTCGCCACAGAAACATCTGACAGCATTTTTCCATAAAAGATCTCATGATTTCCCAATAAAAAAAACCTCACCAAATCCGATGAAATATTGGATTATATAATGGGATCTAATGGGATTTCACCAAAAAAGATGGATGGGATCACCAAATCCGATGATTTCCGATATTCCACAAAACCGTGTGGTAAACGTTTACGTAACGAACTGGAAAGATCCACCATGCTATCAATGGGTAAATCCACTATTTCTACTGGGCCATTTTCAATCCACGCCCAGCGTCTCGGAAGCGTTGCACCACCTGTTGTCGCGCCTGGTTGTCGTCCACCGGCGCGCCGCGCCAGAAGACCACGTCGCTGCGGTTCAACCACCTGGCCAGCATCAACAAATGATCATTTCATGGGACATATATGGAAATAGGATCCCCTCAACTACTAGCTAGGGACTATAGGTAATTTCAGATTAGACCTTTTTACCCGGGTCGAATTGAAAGTTCCCTATGCAAATAGACCTATTTTGCACCAACCATCTCAGACCTACCATAGGGATCCAGCAGAGATCATCAACATGCTGATGTTGTATGTTTCCGGAAACGGGAAACTTCACATTAGACCCTTGGGTGCTGGTTGTCAGCAACAACAGCCCCGGCAACAGCAACGGCAACAAGTTTCTCTTCTTCCTTCACGTGCTTAGCACATCTTAGCGCTGTGAACTTCTATGTTTTTTTCGTCAAATAGCTTCAGGTGAGCTACTTTCCCTTGCGTGAACTTACTCCACTTACTCCTGCAAACAAGTCAGAATGATTTTGAATTTTGGGGAATGTTTAGGTATAATTTCAAATGTTCAGGACTTAAGGCTCCTTTTTGGACAAGGCTCTATGAGTAGCCCTGCTTCTGAGTAGCCCTGCTTCTGAGTAGCCGAGGGGTCTCACATGAATATCCAGGGTCTATTGTGGTTTGCTGTGTGTTTTTCCCCTGGGAAATTCAAATCCAAAGATAGGCAATTTCACCTTAGACCCCCAGGGTTGGCCAGGAAGACCATGACAAGCTCAGCGGAACAGAAGTTTGTTTTGGTGATGAAGTTTTTGGGTCGTTGCCATTGAAACAATAATGTTAGATGTATATACATGTTCTATTGCTTAACGTTGTGGTTTGGTTCAACAGTTGCTAATCATGTCCTTTGTATCCAGGGTCTATTGTGGTTTGCTGTGTGTTTTTCCCCTGGGAAATTCAAATCCAAAGATAGGCAATTTCACCTTAGACCCCCAGGGTTGGCCAGGAAGACCATGACAAGCTCAGCGGAACAGAAGTTTGTTTTGGTGATGAAGTTTATGGGTCGTTGCCATTGAAACAATAATGTTAGATGTATATACATGTTCTATTGCTTAACTCAACAGTTGCTAATCATGTCCTTTGTATCCAGGGTCTATTGTGGTTTGCTGTGTGTTTTTCCCCTGGGAAATTCAAATCCAAAGATAGGCAATTTCACCTTAGACCCCCAGGGTTGGCCAGGAGGACCATGACAAGCTCAGCCATTGAAACAATCATGAAGCACATGTACAATGTACAATTTCTAAAGACATTTTTTTACAATCAGTCCGATTATCATAATTTGACTTACGTAAAGGTTTTTTCACAGATGATATATGCTAGTGTCATTTGGCCTTTTTGTTGGAACGCAGACATGTCATGTCAGATTTCAGTTTGCAGAGGTAAGTGGTGGTTGAGGGGTGGTGGTTCACTTTCCGGGTGGTGAGCTACTTTCCCAGGAGTACCCAAGTTAGATCCCTTCAGGGGTGGTGGTTCATCTCATCAAAGTTCGTCTCATCAAAGTTGATCAAAAACCAGCAAAGGGTCTAAGATGAAGTTCTCTACGAGTTAGGCAAAAGGTCTAAAGTGAAGTTCTCACTTTCCAGCATGTACATGTTGAGGGTCTGAGGTGGTAGCTGGCCAGGGTCTAATCTGATAGAAAAAGCAGTTTAGACCCTAAACAAATTGAGCCCTAAGCACAAGGCTTCAGACCCTTTCGTAGTTGGGAGGATGAAATAGGTATATATTATATATAATATGATTATATATATATATATTTAAAGATCATGGGGAGTGTATGTATATATATATATATGTATACACATTGGGATATATTATATATGAATAACATAATATGAAGTTAAACATAGACCCTGCCATTTTTCGGTGTTGGAAGATTAGAGATATCCAGATTGCAGCAGAGTATATGAAGGATTTTACTGCTGACCCAGGGTCGTTCAAAAATGGGTCATTTCACGAGCGATAGGATCGGGGATCAGGGATAGGCATCTACATGGGAATGGACTCCAGCAAATCCGATGAAAACTGCCATGGTCTGTCTGAAAATAGGCGAAATAACCCAAATCTCATGCTGGTTGGTGGTTTCATCCCCTCTGAAAAATATTAGTCGGTTGGGATTATTATTCTCAATATATGGAAAAATAAAACATGTTCCAAACCACCAACCAGATAGGGTAAATAACCCAAATCCCATGATTCATCAATGTAAACTCCATATTCAGGCATCTTCGCGAATTTAAAAGCCCCAGATGGGAGCAAATTCCTCTGAAAGAGCCGCTGCTACAAATAGCAACCACCATGAGGAAACGGATATATCAACCATATATATATATATATATATTATATTATTAATATTTGTATATGTGGAATCATACGTTATAATACGTTATAATATCTTATTTATGAAATATTTATGACAGGAAAGGGTAACCTCCAAGCAGACCAGTATCTTCAATTAGTTTGAACGGTTAAATCTCGGAGAGACAACCCCGACCAGCCCTAGCAGTAGCATCTAAGCTTGCCATGGAAAACATTGTTTCTTGCAGCCGGAAAATCTCTTTGGAAATCATCAAGCTATTGAGGATTTTGTAGATTTGTTGTTTTTAAAGTGATAAGAAATGAAGCATCAAAGATGGTAGCGGATTTTTTCTTCCCACAATCTACCAGCATGACCGCAAAATGAATACCAATGCAGCGCCGTGCTCTTGGATTTAACCTGGAAGCACTGACATGGCAATAAACAAGTCTGCCTTTACTCCTATCCGATACATGTCATTCTCCCACGGTTGGACATGTCCCTGAAAGACTGCGATGTTCAGGTGGAGAAAGGTGGGAAATGGTGGGGAATTGTGGGGAACATCATCTTCTAAACCTAGTTTTGTTTGTTTTGCATTTTCAAGGCTCTCACATGCGGTTGCAATCGTTTGCAAGAGGTAGTGAAGCATCCTCGTCATCCTGGGGGAGATAAACACATCCCCTATTTCGGTGCAACCTTTTTTTCAAGACAATCTATTTGACAACCCACTGCAGAATTAGTACTGTATATTTAGGCATATGGGATTACATGGGTATGGCTTAAACCATCAGGGCACAAGCACATATGTTTTTTTCGCTATTTTCCCAAAATGCGGATCAGGTTTTTTGTGAGCCATATCCCATAGGGTCCTACACAACTCGTGGGCTTCCCTGTCTGTGTCTCTGAAACTTGGGTTACCCATCGTGGCTTCCCCGGCGGACCAAAGCGAGCGAACGCTACGGTGCATGCCGATGATGCCAATGCTTAAATCGATCATAGAGATAACCTCAGGATGGCAGTGAGAAGTCTGGTAGTCTGGTGACTTTCAGGCAGCTGGCAACTGGCTAACTGGTACCGAGAAATTAAGAACATCCACTGACTAGTTATGTAATCATCATTGTCTCTAGGCAAATGGCCATTTGGGGGGTATACCTGTATACCTACAACTCAAACCACTGGTCTATCGTAAGATAGAAACATAAAACCTTCAATGGTGATAAATATAATGTTCTATCCTTTCGCAGCTTAGCACAAGCAGTTTCATAACGAGGTTAAAAGCTGGCTGAGAGTGTGTTGAAAGGGGTCCTGTCCTGCGTGAGTCATTTGGTTCTTCCACATGAGAACCCTCGTAAATACACCTTTCCGGAATTTCACATCGTTCCCGGCTGGCCATATCACCTGCAGAAGTTCGGTCAACTTGTCAACCTTCATTTCAAATCTGTATCCACTAGTCGCCATTTCATGACTTCCATACATTCTCATGGTCAGTTAATCCAATAGAACTCTCAGAACGCACGTGTTCTTGATCCAACGGTCATAACTGTAGTGTGCCCGATCTCGGCTTTTGGCTGTGGGGCTGTAGTCGTGTGATATCTCGGGAGGACACGTGGATTCGGGCCAGGAATAGAAGGTGAAGTCGGGATAAAGAATTCCGCGAGGCTCCTCTGTTCGATCGTCCGATCCGATCCGAGTCTGAAGAGTCTGAAGGTTTTCTGAGGTTTTCTGACGATGTGTTTTTTTTTTGGCCGTATATAATATATTATCATGTCAATATACTAGAGTAATAGCAATGCATTGGCAATATATAAAATATATGTATATATATGTCATATGTATTATAATAGCAATAGTATAACGATGTCATACCAACTGTAATTAATATCATTGAATTGAATAACATTTTTTGGGATGCTCCATTTCTCTTCCTTTGGGACATGCATCCGGGACAGGTCAGTGCCGTGCCGAAGAGTGCACTAGTCCACCCTGTGTTGGCCATGGGTACCCCATAAATTCAGCTGGTTCTATATTGCAACTCTAGTGGGGCGGTCCGCATTTTTAGACAAACCTATATAAAATACGGGTGAGCCTGGTGAGCAACCTATTTTATGTGACAAATTAAACTCTAGAAATCAAGTGGGCAAGGTCAAGTGCAGTGTTGCCATGATGATACTGGTCAGCGGTGATCATCATGACATTCACATGGCTGAAAACAAACATGAACCCACGTATTTTTTTCAGTAATATGTTCATTGCCAGATACTATTGCTTATGTAATATATCAATGGTTTCGCCAATTCTTGGTGGTGAATGTCACCCAAAATACATCAAAATACCGGTTACCAGGCATTCCCCGGCACCTCTTTCTTGTGTGTGATTACCAAGATGGGCAAATCGATGTTTTGAAGCTCGCCGTCAGTCACATCAATGGTCACCTACCAGTTTGACAGGGCTCCCAGCACCCCAGATAGAATATGTTTGAGGAGTTCAATGGCGGGTTAAGGATGTAGAATCACTTCTAGTGGGCTGGAGCAACACTGAAAAAAGTTCCTTTTTTTGGCAAACTTGAAGAGTTTCATATTTTTGGGTGGCGAACCTGGAAAATTCTGAAAATTCTGGAAAAAACGCCTCGAGATTGGGGAGCGGCCCAAAGCGCACAAGCACCCGCCAGAGGGCGTGTAGGATGCTGCGGTGACCTAGGGTGTTCAAAGATATTCTCATTTTAGCGTTTGTTTTTGGCCAGTCCCATATCTACTCCAGGATGACTACAACCATGCAACTCTCGTAATACCATCCAAAGGTTGGGTTAAAAGCCCTAAAACTATGGTGTATAAATATATATATATAATATATATTTATATTTACATTTATAATCATTTAGTTTTATTAATGTCCTCTTATGGCAGGAACTGCACTTCAAAGGCGCAACACCTCAATGAACACCCAGCAGCCGTCAACCATTGCTGCAGGTCTGGGCCCCCACATGACTGGGATCTTCCCTGCCCGGATCGCCAGCCAAGTTAGTTCATGGGGATTCCATGGGATTCCAGTCATGGATGATGATAATATTCAATATATTGACTGGTTGGTGGTTGACCTACCCCTCTAAAAAACATATTAATTATTAGTCAGTTGGGATGATTATGGATAATTATTCCCAAAATAAGGAAACATAAAAAAATGTTCCAAACCATCAACCAGGTAGTATAACCCCCAAACAAATCATCAACCAACAGTCGTGTTTGGAAAACTCCCAGGTCCGAATCCGCCCGTCTTTTCCAAGGAACGACTTTGGTAACCTGGAAACCTGACCGCGATTCCACAACTGAAATGACAGATGATTCATGATGAAATCTGAGTTTTTGCAGATGTTTTAAGGTGATTTACACCCAAAAGAATGAGGACTTTGACCCAATTTCAAGCAAAGCACATCGGAATACAAGCAACGAAAGGCGAGTTTTTCAGCTCCAGCTGTGACTATTAGCTTGAGGAAATTCGGAAATGTTAACACATCTTCAGATGAACTCTGTGCGCAAATTACTTGCCGTGACAAAAACGGTGCTCTGCGAAAAGGAAACCTCCACATCTAGGATATTGGTGCTTGGTGGGGGGAACACGCACATTTCATTCCTCAGGGCAGGGTGGATTCTCCTATGTCGTTCGGAACTATCTAACAGCCGACTACTCAAACATGGAATGCCAGTCATTATTGTCTTATGATGTCTTATGTATCCCACAGTTACACTGCAGTCGAATTTAAAAATATGATCAACATCAACTCAAAAACCTCCGAGAAACATGTCTAAAACGTAGGGAATTCCATCCACCACTCGCAGTCGAATACAGGCCCTGCGTCGCCGAAGGCAGAAGCCATCGTACAGAGCCAGACGTTGCAGGTCCAGATTCGCATAGCGCCCGATGTCGCGGAAGATCTGCTCCTTGGCGACAACTCTCCCATGATCTTGCTAGATAGATCTATAGATCTAGATATGTAAATCCAATCTGATTGGATTGTTACTTTTATTTGAGCTTCAAAATTTGGATCAGCAAAGACACATAAAGAAACAATATAGTCAGCAAATGTCAGCAGTGTTGTTTGATCAGTTTTGAAACAAGAACCCCAATGGTTCAGGAACTGTGGAACCATGTTTTCGAAACTCCAAGTACCATCCCTCTGATCTCCCGGTCGAATCCCGAATCGCTAACCTTCCTCCCATCTCGCTGCGATTAATGTTCAAACATGTTCAAAATGTCCCTGGGTCTGGGAATAATAGGCTCATCATTTTTCTCGTGAAAAACAGGGAGCCTAACAGCCTAACAGTTCTGTTGCTCCCCTCCTCCTAACAGCGGACGGAAAACGACGGACAAGTCTCCAACATGCTTCAGACCAGGACGAATCATAACCTATATTGTATCATGTGTGGGGTATATAATATATTTATATATAATGAACATCCATTTACAGGTGATTTTTAGTTTTCACATGTTTTCACCATACCAGGGTCTTGACCTATGAATTTCTCCAAGCCTCATAAATGCCCAAAGGTCCCAGGGCCGCGCACACTGCGGGCTCTGGAACGCCTGACCGATCCCCCTGACCAATAAAAATCCATCATCATCCATCCCAACTTGTGATTCATTATTGTGAATCTCCTACCTAAGGATGATTTATTTAATTTCATTGCCCGTATGGCTGCGATTCAAATTCAAGGTCCAAAGGTCCATGGCTTGGTCGATCCTAAAATCAAGGCCCGCGACTTCATCATTCTGGTGATATCGGTGAGTTCGTGATCTGATTTATCTATATATATATATATACATAGCACCCCCCAAAAAGATAGAAACGTATTTCCAGGATGGTATAAAATACATTGACATACCAGGTTTTCAAGGTTTCTATCTTTTTTGGAAGGGTACCATGGTACCATACACATTTTCTCCAGGGAAAAAACCGAGGCCTCGGGTCTGTGGCTCAGCAACTGCCAGGGCCAGGGGTGCCAGCGTCAACGTCCTCACCTCGCTGTTGGTAAACCCGAGGACACGTGTTTTCTACTGGCTTTACCAATAGTAGCATACATTAAACGTATCTCGTATGACATCATATGTAATATTCTGTAGTGTGATGTAGTATCTATATAGTTATATATATATATGATGGATTATGATATGGTGTGTGCTACATATATTATGAATTATTATGATATGTCCAGATGATGACGATATGATACTATGTAGTCCTCTGTATCTTGGAATTTTCCGGATTTCTACAGAACACCAATCCGACAAAAATCATCACTGGTGCACCCAGCTGCCATGTGGCAAGGAACTCCATGGCTGGACCATAGTTGGGTAGCGACTGTCTTTGCTAAGGATGATTCTTGTGAGGTATGATATATACTGTAGATGCGTAACTGGCTTTACAAACCATTATCTGGGCAAAGCATAACTCACTAACCTGAAAGAAGGTGAATTAGGGATTTTTCCCCTTACTAACCATTAGCCCAGCGAGGTCGCAGTGAAGTCGTTAGAATTTATTCAGACATTATCGGTGGGGAGGCATTACCTTGTAGGAGTGCACAGTGGTTTGTCAAGTTGTGTGTGTCCGATTGAAAACGCAGGTCTCGGCTTGTGCGTGCGGGTCAACAAAACAAGCAAAGTGGACTGCCACTTCGTCTGTAACTAGCTTCGGATCGAATAGTGGGAGCTGACAAATCGAACGCATTTACCCCGAGACCATCGGCACAATGCAACCCAATATGTACTGGAACGCAGTGCATGTTTCATCTATCTGGATAGTAATTCAATGTGAACTGTAAGGCAAGGCATATTGCAGCTACTTTGGGATAGTGTGTGAGGCCGTGATGAAATTTATGCAGGTATATAATATATATATATACATATCATTATATATCCCAGTAATATCCCGTTGTACATGCCCTTATGCCACTTGCATTGCCGGCTCCCAGCGGAGTTTTTTCGAGCCAAAGGTGCTGGGGAGGATCAGTGCACCTACAGTGACTGGGTACACTAACCCCGGTTAAACAAATCCC
>CAMXCT020004201.1:248707-463707 GCA_947184155.2 Cladocopium goreaui | reverse complement strand
TCACCAACGTAAAAAGGCAGAGGTGCAGGAGGCAATGGAATTTTGGAACTAGTTTGTACATCTTTTTGCCTGGACAGGCAGCCCTAGATTCCAGGGCCAGTTTCTGGTAAAACAGCAAGAAGGTTCGACCCATCTCAGCCATCTCTTCTGCAGCATTAGAAGATAGCCAAGGGCCATTTGTTTCCTGCAAGTATTGGAATTGATACAAACTCCAAGCACAATATGCCCTCAAACGGTTGTTTTCTGTGTCAACTTCATCTAATTTCTCTTTGAGAAACTCGGCCACCCAAAAGATCATGTACTTCACCATGGCGCCCTTGTAGCACGATGCCAGTTCGGGATAAGACTGCCAATTTTCCCGCCCAAAACGTAGGCCTGTGAAAGTTGAACTTGTAGGGCAAACAACCGACTTCCCTCTGCACCAGTTTCGGTAGTGGGGCCATGCTTCAGAGCTAAGCTTTTCACTAAGCTGTGCAATGGTGATGCCAGGGAATGCCTCTTCGTAGTGATGGGTCACGAAAGCTGCAATTGCATGGAGAGCTACTCCTTGATGAACTGTATGCAACATATCCTTTCCGATTGAAGCACAGCAAAAAACAATGTTACTATAGCATACCATATTACGTAAAGATATTTCATCACACAAACCATTTTTTCGACAAATATATCCAAAACAAAAGGGCACTGACGATTTGACAAGACTCATCCAAATTGCGGGTGATATCCCATCCACGAACGCTGGTCCATGCTGAAGTTTTCCCTGGGGGGTTCAACATCAGATACTGTTCATGAGTAAGCATGCATTCCCAGTATGCCGCTGCATTGGTGAAGTCACCATACGAACACTGAGGCAACTTGCTGGCCAGGCAATGCTCACATATGGAGTCAGATGCCCAGTTCCTCACCAGTTTGTGGGCCATGACTCGCCCTTCTAGATCAGCCTTGAAACATGCGAATGCAGCACACCACACACCAGCAAAATAGGACCCTGCCCGTTTTGCTTCTTTGGAATTTTGTCGAAATGAATTCCCATCAACATCTTTGTCTGGGAAAACCCCTGACTGCAAAACATCCATAGTGTAAGCTATGAGCTTTGCAACTGCATCGTGGGTGTGTGGTTTCACCATGTCACTGTCCCGGAAAAGTAGAAAAAGGGTCTTGGTGTCGATGGACTGACCTTTCCTGATTGCGCTTGAATGGCTATAGGCCCAGACTTTGTGGGTTTTGTACACCTTCACGCCATCCATGTGCCACGACAACGGTATTGTTTTGCCAGGGTTCTTGATCACCAACTTCTTGTAAAACGGTAGGTGTGAAACTCGGTTCCAATATTCTTCACAACGATGACTTGCTTCATCTTTGGGGTCATGAACCCAAGAAAAAAAATCCGAATGGCCAGGGCTGTCCCACATATCTGCCAGAACATCCCATGGCCACAGTACGCCGTTCTTCCGGTTGTGCAGTTGCACGCAATCAGGCTGGATCTTGCAGTGGTCACGGCACCACCTTGGATGCGCAGGGCTCCCAAGGTAAAACATGTGACATGGTGTCTTTAACATACTAACCCTTCGAGATCCCAACTTGTTGAAAACCTGAATTCAAGAGAAGATTCTTTTGGAAAGAACGTTCTTCGTGGGATTCAGAAAAAGCTGATAAAGCATTGCTTAGAGAGCAACCAAAGCCATCTTTCACCAGTTGTTTTGCAGCTGTAATCCCATCTCTCACCGATGTTTCCTGTCCAGGGGATCCACCGATGAACCTGAAAAACAAACCGTTTACATTTCAGAAACTAAGTTTGAAACTTTTTGGCACTGTATTCAACACTCCGATGTCCATATCCTGTCATTCATTGTCGGAACCCATTTGGTAATTTTGTGGTTAAACCGTTTACACTCCAGAAACTAAGTTTGAAACTTTTTGGCACTGTATTCAACACTCCGATGTCCAGACAATATCCTGTCATTCGTTGTCGGAACCCTGGGGAAACCGTTTACACTCCAGAAACTAAGTTTGAAACGTGGCACTGTCGGAACCCATTTGCTAATTTTGTGGGGAAACCGTTTACACTCCAGAAACTAAGTTTGAAACTTTTTGGCACTGTATTCAACACTCCGATGTCCATATCCTGTCATTCATTGTCGGAACCCATTTGTTAATTTTGTAGTTAATTTGAAACCTTAATTTTGGCCCCAATAAACCCGCACCCCACTGCACATCTTGTAGAAGATTCTTCGTGCAGTGCCGCTTCCACCGGAGACAATGTCAGTGCCTGCAAGCAGCTCAACGGGGAGAGTTGCTAAGTGAGACAATGGAGAACATTGGAGAACTGAATTATTTACGTAATGTTTGTCAATGGTTATCATGGATCCCAGTGTTGGAGAACAGTAAATTGACCGACTTTTGCGACCCCGATGGGGCACCTTGTTGACCAACTTCTTTCTTTTGTGCACATCGTCCTGCATGCGCAGGGAAGGTTTGAGGGAGTAAAGCAGACATTTAGTCAATTTTGGATTGCAATGCACATCTTCAAGAACTAAAATAACATGTGAACACTCCAGATGGACATAAAATCTGCGATATATAAATATCATTAATTAGAAGAAACAGGTGACTTGGTTGGAGCTTCACGAGTTTAAACGCTGGCTAGGGGGATACATGCAGAATAGTTGACCTGAATATATGCACTTTGATGGCTGCAAACCTCAATATACTCTTTTGCAGAGTCAAACACTTTTTTGCAATGATAGGTTGAAGAAAATCCTGAAGGTAGTTGATTCAACAACTAAGAGGTAGATCGATATAGATTGATCCTGATGGATTTACATGAATGTAAAAAATGGGAATAGATTTATGTATATAGATGGAACTATAACTGGTATAGATGGTAAAAAACAAAATAGATGTACATAGATGGATAGATTGATATTGATACAGATGGATATAGATGAATGTGGATGGATGCAGATCGATATAGATGGAAATAGATGGATACAGATGGAAATAGATGGATGTGATGGGTAGATACAGATGGATATACATGGAAAGATGGAGACATATGGATATAGATGTATATGGTGTAGATGGATATACATGGATATAGATGGATGAATATGGAAATAGATAGATATAAATGGACCTGGATGGACAGACACGTGAAGATGGGGAGCGTGCCAACAGGTCACACTATGGTCCTCTACGTCGTGTTGTGGTCAGGCGCCTCGATCTTGACCTGCGTACGGGATGTGCTGGCAACCATATAGAATACAGGGTTTATGAAATCGATGCTGCTAGGTTCCCTAAACAGCTGCTATCATCATCAGAATGTTTTTTTTTCGCACGATTGAACATGTTTAGGTTGGTGTTCACACCACGGTCGCAACTGGAGGTCATCTTGATCCATTTCAGATCAAATGCAGAAACTCTTGCCATCAAAACAAATGCCCAGCCATGCCATGGCCACGTTCGCAAACCATCCCCCGGACACGAGAACAAAATGTCTATGTCAAACTTCTTAACATTGCTAACTGTGGCCAAGAAGGTGGCCCAAGATGAAATGTTGAATTATCTTCGGATTTGGTCCTGTGGCCCCAGCTCTAAAGCTGATCCCCTAGCACTTGAAGTACAGGCACCCACTCAGCTATGAAACATCTCCAGACCAGGGCTATTTGGTTGCACCGGTCTTGGAGCTTGCGCCAGGCTTCGAAGGATTCCCAGCCGCCGCTTTTGGGGCAGCTTTGGCCTTAGCAGCACTCCTGGGATTGGCCGCTTTGTCGCTGGCCCTCAAAAGGGCTTTGGAAAGTTCCAACCTCTCACGAGCCATTGCGCCATATTTCTCCACCTGCGACGGATGGGAACAAGATGTAACATAAACTGGGTCGAGGGTGCATATCTAAGTTCACAAGACTCTTGACTTTCAAACTCTACAATCATGTGAAAAAATACCAAAAGGAAGATACATTGAATTCTGGTTGTGAAAGGGTTGCCTCGGTGATGATACCCACATAGTGCTTGTTTTTCGATTTCTTCTTTCCAATCAAGTCCTGGAGCGAAGCCGCACATTCCTCCAGCTTGATCGCCACAGCGTTGAGCTGGTCAATCAGGTCCGACGACATCTTGATGGGCTTCAGCTTGAAAGCGCCATTCCTCAGAGTGGCCGGTGGGGTCAAGGGATTTCACACCAAACTTTGAAATTCATGGTTCATGACCACCACAAATTACTCTTAAACATATGCCGTGGGTCCTGCACTCATTTACATCCTTCAAGACTTTGTTCACAAGTTGGGTAGCTTTTTGCAGCGGAGTTTGTGGCGTCACCTGCATGGTCACTGTGAAACTATGGGAATTAAAAGGGAGCATGACTGTTGGAAGATATCTACATACATGTATACGTATAAATAGAAGAATACTAATGTATACATATATTATCATATATATATATATATATAGTTTACATATGTGTATGTATATATATATATATATACATATATATGTGTCTTCAGATATATTTACATATACATATATAATTTGCATCTATATATATATATATATATATACATACATACATTTATAAATTCAACAGTGAGGTTGAAGAACCCATACCTAGCCTCACGGGCAGCATCACCTTGCTGAGCCTGACTTCTTCTCTTATTTGTGGCCTTTGCCGGTTGGTTGCCACCCAAAGCACCCATAGCGCTAGCCAGCTTGTCACAGCCACCTTTCCCTGTGAAGTCTGACAACTTCAGCTGCGCATTTGGGTCCAACACACCGCCAGCCTGGCAGACCAATGCTGTTGAGAACCCTGAAACTGTAAGTGTGAAAAAAGACAATTTTTACATATGATAAATAGTTTCAATTTCAGCACTGCAAATGCGATGTCTTGTGACAATTTCCCTATAAACTTGTTACATTGGGGATGCCTTCACGAACTCATCTAGGCCAGCTTGGTCGATGCACCCTTCCATCTCAAGTTTCGTAAGACGTCGCACTTCGGTGATGTTGGACATGTCCAGATTGATCATGGTGAAGAAAAGCTTCTCCTCCTCGTCATCGGGAAGCTCGGGGTCTTGTATATACCTTGGCTGATGCTGAGGCCAACTACATAGCTGATGGATGGGTGAGGCTGGACTGACACAGGGTGCAACCAGGGGGCAACCCCAGGGACAACTTACGCTCAATCAGCTTTTTGGCCTTTTTGCCACCATGTCGATCCTCTAGCCATTTCTCAGGTCTGAAACCCCATTTGATGTTCGAACTTTGGGATTCAGTAAGGCCAGCTTCATATTTCAGCACCAGGTGTTGCACATTCCCACCGACCTTTACAAAGTCGGCAAAGATCTTCTGCCGTTGGTCCTGCGATGGGGCAACCATTAAAGTTTTTGATGGACCCCCAAATTTAGTTCCCAGATCTTTACTGATTAAAGGGTGGCAAAAATGTCACAGCAAATGAATAAACCTTGTGCTTCTGAAAATCTTTGTTCAATAATTTATCTGTTGGATTCCCACCGTAAAGAAAGCCCCCCACAAGTCTGGATCTACAATTGCATTTTCCTATATAGTTGGTGGGGTTGCGGGGGCCTTTTTTTCCTCTATCTTTTGTAAAGCTGGTTCACCGGTGTGGACAACGAATGGCCACTCCAATCAGCAACCCTGGCTCACCAAACAGTTTCTATCTCTATGTGTAGCATAACTATAGACAGTGTATGTAAACATTATATATGCACATATATTCCCCATAATCTCATCCATCATCATCATCATCACCATCATCATCATCATCATCACATCATCCATCATCACCATCATTATCATCACCATCATATGTAATCATAACAAAGTATGCAGATGTTCCTGCAAGTTTACTACTTGTATTTTTCTTCGGAAGAAAAGTGCACAACTTCGGTTAAACACCTCACAACTGCACGTTTTGTGTTTTTGTCAGCAGAGCCACTACCTAATTTTCTGAATGACTGAACCCTCCATTAAGTCTTGCGTTGGGGGAATTGTGATGCTATGGTTGTAACCCTAAAGTCACCCCAGGCCTCAGACTGCAAGGCTGCCACCATTTGGGCAGGACAAAGTCTCATCTTCTTCTTGTTCTTTCGGAACCTGAGAAACTTCATCCACATCTTTCGGTGGGTGGTGCTGTTGACTTTCATGTTGCTCTCTGCTTCTGCTAGCTTCTTCTGAACCTCTTGCTCTCCTGTCTCATCCTCTGGGGTCTTCTGCGGGGTCGCCTTTTTGACGATGCTCTTCGGGCTAGTCGGCTCGATGGCTTTCTCTTCCTTTCTCTTCTTCTCCATGTTGCCTTCCTCTGTGTTAGATACCTTTCTCTTCTTGGGCACCTCCACCTTGTCCTTTGTCGTGTCTGACTCTGCCTTGTTTGAGGCTGCTGTAGCAACTTTCTTTTTCTTCTCCACATCCTCAGCGCTGTCACCTTTCTTCCTCTTCTTGCCGTCTTCAGTTGAATCTGCCTTGCCACCTTTCTTCACTTCTGCCTTGCTATCTTCTGCCTTGCCATCTCTGCTCTTCTTTGTCTGCCCTTCTTTGCCGTCCGTCTTCACTGCCTTGCCGTTCTTCTTCTCTACCGTGTCAACACTCGAAGATGGCTTCTCTGACGTCTCATCGTCGGTGCTCTTCTCTGCCTTTGCTGCCTTCTTCTTCTTCTCTTCCTGGCCGTACTTGTTTGCATGCTTGTCTGCCTTGCTCTCTTTTTGACCTGCCTTGGCATCATGCTGCTTTGACTTATCATCTCTCTTTTGCTTCTTTTCTTTTGCCTGCTTCTCGCTAACTTCATCCTCGATATCTGCATCTTCGCCTTCACTGCTTGCACCCTCCTCTTCAGAACTCTCTGACTCCTTCTGGTCCTCCTCCTCATCTTCATCCTGTTCATCCTGTTCTTTTTCACTGGCTTCTTGGGCTTCAACCTCTTCGTCATCCTCATCAGAATTCTCTGAGCCGCTTCCTTCATCCTTTTCTTGTTCCTCTTCCTTCTCCTTCCGGGAAAGGTAAGGCCAAATTGACCCCTTTACTGTCCATCTGCGAACATCTGTTTTGGGGAAAGTAGGATTCTGCACAAAACTGTCAACAGGTTGGCTTTTCTGGGCCTGCTGCTCTGCTTCTGACTCCGTAGACCCAGAAGAGCCGCAGTCAGAATCTTCCTCTTCGCAAGATTCCTCTTCTGACTCATCTTTCCTGACCTCCTTCCTTTTCTTCACTTGTTCTTCTTCTTTTTCTTTTCCCTTTGCCTTAGCCTTTGCATCCTGTCTGTCCTTACCTTTCTTGTCCTTGTCGTTGTCAGCCTTCGAGTTCGTTTGAACCTTGGGGACCTCTACTGTCTTGGCCTTACCTTTTCCTTCTTTGGTCTTTGTCACGGTCACCTTTGTCTCATCATCTGAACTTTCCAACCCAGAGTCCTCTGAGCTGGAGCTGGCCTCCGCTGCCTGCACCACAATAATGGAGTGTGCACATGACTTGGTGCAGATGGAATGCAGGAATGTCAGATGGAAACTGTGGTCCTATTTGTATATATATATATATATACATGTAAATGTGCTTGGCCGATGTGCAGGGCAAATAGCATATCCATTTTGGGTGTCCCTCGTTTTGGGTGAAGCACAATCACATTACCCTTCAAAGACAAACAGTCAGGCATCCATTCAATGGGAATTTCAAGATCCTAAATTGGAGGTGCCTACCATATATATGTAAGGCCTGTGTAAGGAAAAAACCCATCAAATATATATGGTACAGTACCTCAATGGATTGATCCATTGGGGGTGTGTGGCATGTGCAGATGCTAATGGTTGATTTCTGGGACCAGACCTGGGAAGCTTCACTCTCCGACGCAGAAGCTGTCATTTCCTTTGCTTCCTGGCACAGCAGAGATTTTACCACAGTAGTGCTATCGATATACATACAGACATACCTACCTACCTACATACATACATACACACATTAGTTCATATTTAATTGAACCAATAAGTAAATGATATATAAATAATAAATTGAAGACTAAAAGATATATAGTGACATATGTTCTATATTATATGTGGTTTATGATATATATATATATATACATATATATATATATATGTATGTATGTATGTATATGCTCTGTACTCATATTTCACCCAAGATGGTTAATTTAAAAGATTTCAAGGTTCTGTTTGTGTTCAATTGATGGAAGTATACCCCAACCGTTTGCCACCCAGCACCATAGCTCCTTCTCACGAGCAAACTGTGCCAGGATCTTGTCAGCTTCAGCCGAAGTCATCTTCCCACCCTTGGAGCTTCTCCTGGTTTCAGGCAGGGCATCACCTGGGCGACGTTCACCTGGAGTGTTTTCGGCAACTATGGGAGTTACCTTTGGGACACCGTCAAAGGTCAGCCGCCTTGCTGTGGGTTCTGAAGACCCCCGACTCCGTTCTGCCTTTTTGGCAACTTTCACATGCTGTTCTGCCTTCCTTAAAGCTTTTGGGTCTGGGCTTTTATGCCTTCGACACGGGTCTGGTGTTTTGCATCTCAGCCTCTTTTCGGGAGCCATGACCCACACTTTTTCACCACTAAAGCCGAGTGACTGCATAAATGTAGCAATGGTGAAAGTTTACTTAATGAGATCGATCATTTGAAGTCAGACTGTTGGCAAATACTGTCAAATTGTGAATTCTCATGGTGCAAAGTCAGATTGTCGACAAATGGGAGCCATTTTTCTATGAGATTTCAAACATTCCCCTTGAGATTTCAGTTGGCAACGGGCCAGCACACCCCAAAAACCTTCCAAAATGTGATGAATGCAAACCCATGAAAATTCACGTGAAATCACGGGGTTTTCACGGTTTTTTCACGGTTCACGGGTTGTGCTGGAATCCCCAATTTCATCTAAATTTATCCATAGATGCACATTGCATCCTCAAATGCAGAACATTCTGCAAAAAGAAGCTACACTCCTCAGAGATCAGCTAGGGCTGCAATGACAGGACGTAGATTGGCATGCTTCACCCAGCCAATATCCTAGGATGGGCAAATTTGAGGAATCCAATCACTATATAAATGTTCGGCAACATGTGAATATATGCAATGGGCCCGTGAACCCGTGAACCCGTGAAGTCGTGAAGCCGTGAATCCGTGAAACCACCCTTGCCGACAGGTGTCTTTCATCTCGCGCTTGGGCTTGTCGAGAAGATCCATCCTGTGGCACGGAGGCACAGAGCTATATATTTAGATATATTATCTCCAGGACTATAGCTGCTATACATGGCCATGCATCATTAGCTTATATATTTATGTATATATATAATATATATATACCCAATGCCACCTGTCTTACAAATACACATTTTATAAAGAGACATGAAACACTTTATCTCTATTAGACTCAAACCATTCAAATGACTGAATGGGTCATAGCTGGCCTGAGGGTGTATCCCGATGCTTTGATTGCAGGCCACTCTCTGATAAACGTTTCAGCCACTGCACGTCCAAAAAGGATTGGGTAATGCTGGCTTCGTTTCAGGTCAGCGTCGCCAGCAACACGTTGAACACCACTGCCATCAACGTACCTCCATGAAGAAATATAAATTATTTCAGGCTTTGAGATACTGGAACTGTGGAACTCCAAATGAAACTGTTCCATGCTGAAGTGATGGGTTCATGTGTTCAAAGCAACAAGCCTGCGAACCATCTTTGCTCCCCATTTTTTGTCACAAAGAGGCAGGTAAAGATCTTTGATCAAAGCCTCCACGTTGCTGTAAAGCCATGTTCCCTTGGGACCTACAGAGCTCGCGATGTTGATGTTACACTCGCAATGTTCATTGTAATCACTAAATGCATTCTAACGAGTAAATACTAGGGGTATTACATGTATGAGGTGTCGAAGTCTCATCGTCCGGGTATCTGGTCTGAATGAGGCTGAACACTTTGCCGGAAGGCCCGCTGAGTCAAACCCTCAGTTCTACCAAGTGGCTGTCTCCACCATAGCTTCCCATCCACACAAATGCCTTAGAATGGGGTTTCAACCCAAACCAATAGTAGATGTTGTGATATGTTTTTAAGCTTGAGTTGCACAATTATTTTGGCCCCAGCGGCTTTGTAAATCCGGAATTGCCGAGCCAGGAATTGGAAACATGGGTGATATTCCATCACGCTTGTACTTGGCTGCTCCAAAATAAATGGTAATCCAAGGGCGCACATCATGGTGAGGCAAGCCATGCATCTGCCCACCATGACATTCCTTAGGACAGGAGCTAACCATATTTTGAATAATTCGGCTGGTAACTTGGAAATGAATCAGCATTTATGATCGAGAAAGGAACTTTTTTCCTCTTTGCGCAATTGGCTTGTGTCCCCAAATGTGCTGGAAGCCTTCATCCTATAAATCTAAGCCCTTTACTTGTCCCCACCCATGCCACGAAATTGATCTTGGTGAAGCTAACGTAAGGGATAAGTCTAAGGAATAATCTTTGGGCCCTCTTGTACAATTTTTGGTGTGGGAACAAGCCCAAGGGTACCCCTAAGACTGATCGCACAGATCTTTGCCCCAAAAAGCCCGATATGGGCCAAAGCAGTATTCACTGCCCTTTGGCAGGCAGGGTTTTCCCTAATCCTCGGCGTTTGCTCCAATGGCCTTCATGACCTTTTGGGCAGCCGCAAAGACATCCTCTGCGAAGGTAATCCTTAGCCAGGAAGGCAGCAAGGCATATGTGCAAATATGTGTACATGCACATATTCAAACGCACGCATGCATGCCATGCATTCATGCATATATACATGCATACATGTATTTGTATGTTGTATGTATGCACTTATATATATATGTGTGTGTGTGTGCTATATTGTAATGCATTGTATCATACAATTGTATATTCATATGTCCATCCTGTGAATGATGGTGGCACTGTGTTGTGGTTTTAGATGTAATCCCTCTTGTAACCGGCCGCCAATCATAAAGGAATGCCTATTCGATAAACTGCTGGATATGTTTTAGGTTTGGGATGCACCAAAGGTTCTGAGAGTAAACCTTTTCGACAACTTAAAGTGGATTTTAGAAGCCTGGAATCTGAGAGCTTTTCAGCGGTTCTCCGTTGGTGTCACTCTTAGGCTTAAAGGCCCGCTGGCGCAGAAGGACTTCTACACGAGCCTTGCCCTGCACCACCCTTAGATTCAGTGGGCCGTGGGGTCATCTGTGGGGCATGTGCAGCTAGCTTTGCACAGTAACATTTTTTGGAAACCCATTTCTATCAAGACACGTGGTATAGGAGTGTTGGCCATGTCGCAAGGACGTGGGGTGGAACTCAGCAGGGAGGATATAGATGATCTCTTGGTATTCCGGAGGGAAACTTGCCAGAACATCTTCAGAAGCTGTCGGCTCTGCATCACCATCACCTCAAACAATGCTTTATAGCTGTTCGAATCTAAAAAGTATTTGTTCAGCCCACGAATGAATGTAGACTGTGAAGTGCACCCATTGGTAACACTAACATGTGACACTATGTCTCCCACATGCTTTGTCCTTCCCAGAGCCCTTGCTCTTCTTTGCTGACTTTCTGCGGCTTTGACTTCGGCTCTTGCTCTTCCTTTTCTTTCCTGTAGGTCGTGATTGAAACTTGTTGCATAAGACCCATAGGTCAAGGTTACAGGACAAAGGTTGTGAGCAACCAACACAAATCGAGGTTGGAGTCTCACCCACATGAACCCACCTTGCTCTTTGACCTCCACAGCTTGCAGCTCTGCATTCCAAATTTGCGACTTTGCACGCTTCAAACCTTTCGGTGCCTAGGATAGGGTCCCAGAGTGGAATACCATGTGGTGGCTTATAAACCCCCTGATTGGACCCAGCACATGTCTGAACCCTTGATGACATTACCATATGTATATATATATAAATAATAATATATATATACTTAAATATGAGTTTCTCTATGTATCTTTTTATATTTGTATGTACAGGTATTGGTTTTATAACCTAAGGCCACACACACATTTATAGCCCCATGATTTTCCCTTGATTTCCCAGCCATGAGGCAGGGATTTGCAGCTCTTTCTTTGCCTTGGCAATGTGCTCTGCCTCCTTGCTGGGCTTAGGCTTGGACCTTTCAGGGGAAGGATGCTCCGCAGGAAGAGGCACTCCGTCTTCCCAAGAAGGGCCCAAAGGGATGGTGGACGCCAAGCTGACCTCATCTGTATCACGTACCTTAGCCTTGGTCTTCTCAGTAGCCTCGTTGTGGACATCCAACAAGATGGCATTCAAACGAAGGGCATCATCCAGCCCTGGGGGGACCTTGATCAGGATATCATCCGGGACATCCTGGCTATCACCCGGGACAACCTGGCTATCCGGGAAACACTGGCTTTCATCATACATGTCCTGACCATCGATTTCTTCACTCACGTTTGACTTCTCTTCTTCAGCTTCCTCCCCCAAAGTATCCCCTTGATAATCCTCCGCATCATCATCGGAAGGCAAAAGCAGAGGCTCGAACCGGTCCAAGACCTAGATGCCGGCTACTGGCTGGGGGGAGATGAAAAAGGATTGATCCCATCCCAGTTGTACATTTTGATATTGTTAAGGTCCCCATATAGTCCCTCAAAAATGAATAGTGGACGAAGGGGTGTTGTTTATAGCAAAGGTTTGTTGGGATGATTCTGCTTTCTCGCCGTTTTTTAGCTGATCCAGATCCAAGAAACCGCATCCCATATACGATCCATCTCATCAGAATTGCAACTGATGTCGGAGCCTTCACCATCACATTTCGGGCGTTCCTACAGGGTTGATTTTTTACAAGTTCGCAAATTCTAATTTTACAGGGTATCCTTCATCATCAAATAGAAATAGGGCGCCTGATTTTTTACAAGTTCGCAGTTTCTCCACTGGGTTGGGCTATATATGTATGCTAGGACATCTAAGTGATCTGTTCACTGTTGGGACACTGTCCTGCTCCTCATCCATCTCAATCTGGGATTCAGGAGTTGGATCCTCGGTGTCCACGGTTTGGGCAAGTTGTAAATTAAAATAACACCCAACTCAATTGATGATTCTTTTTTTGAAGATTCCAGTTCTTACCAATACATAATGTTTGAAGGCTCCAGTTCTTATCAATGCTGCAAGGGCGCCCGAGCCCGCATGCAATCTTTCAGCGACTGGATGTAGGGGAATCGCGACTTACTAGGACTGTTTCGCCACAGACTGCCAGGGCCGGTAGAAGATTCTTTGAGGGGCAAATGCCACCCAAGTGAATAGGAAATATAAATGCATATATCTAAGTATATATATTTTTTACTTATTCATTTTATTTACATATGTAGTTGAATACACGTTTATGTACATAGGAACATGTACATGACAAGTGGTATATATATATATACCTAACAGGTAAACTATACTAAATATACTGTACTATACTGTGCTATGCTTTACTTTACTACACTGTAATGTACTGTAGTGTGCTATACTGTACTAGACTTTACCTTGCCTTACTTTATGTTTGCATGGATGGATGGACGGGTGTTTGGACGTGATGTCTGTATGTATGTATGTATGCATGCATCCATGCATGTATGTATGTATGTATGCATGCATGTATGTATATATGTATGTAATGCATGTATGCATGTATGCATGTATGTATGCATGTATGTTTGTATGCATGCATGCATGCACGCATGTATGTATGCATGTATGCATGTATGCATGTATGCATGTATGTATGTATGTATGTGTATGTAATGTAATGTCATGCAATGTCATGTCATGCCATGTAACGCCACGTATGTTTGTATGCATGCATGCACGCATGTATGTATGTATGTGGATGTAATGTAATCTAATGTCATGTAATGTCATGTCATGTCATGTAATGCCATGTCATGTAAGTATGTATGTATGTCTGTATGTATGTTTGTATGTCTGTATGTCTGTATGCCTCTATGTCTGTACGTCTGTATGTTTGTATGTATGTATGTGTGTGTGCATGTATGTATGTCATGTAATGCAATGTACATGTACATGAAAATGCACATGTAAATGTGAATGTAAATGTAAATGTAATGTAGTGTAATGTGTAGTGTAATGTAAAGTAATGTAATGTGTAGTGTAATGTAAAGTAATGTAATGTAATGTAATGTAATGGTAAGTATGTATGTATGTGTGTATGTACGTACGTACGTATGTATGTATGTATGCATGTATGTATGTATATATGTATGTAATGCATGTATGCATGTATGCATGTATGTATGCATGTATGTTTGTATGCATGCATGCATGCACGCATGTATGTATGCATGTATGCATGTATGCATGTATGCATGTATGTATGTATGTATGTATGTGTATGTAATGTAATGTCATGCAATGTCATGTCATGCCATGTAACGCCACGTATGTTTGTATGCATGCATGCACGCATGTATGTATGTATGTGGATGTAATGTAATCTAATGTCATGTAATGTCATGTCATGTCATGTAATGCCATGTCATGTAAGTATGTATGTATGTCTGTATGTATGTTTGTATGTCTGTATGTCTGTATGCCTCTATGTCTGTACGTCTGTATGTTTGTATGTATGTATGTGTGTGTGCATGTATGTATGTCATGTAATGCAATGTACATGTACATGAAAATGCACATGTAAATGTGAATGTAAATGTAAATGTAATGTAGTGTAATGTGTAGTGTAATGTGTAATGTAATGTGTAGTGTAATGTAAAGTAATGTAATGTAATGTAATGGTAAGTATGTATGTATGTGTGTATGTACGTACGTACGTATGTATGTATGTATGCATGTATGTACTCCCCTAACGATAAGAAATACACGTATAGATCTTTGCATACGAATGGGAATACCTACATGTACATATACCTATACTATACACATATATATATGTGTGTGGGTGGATTTGTGCTTTAAATGGATTACCACATGTGGGTAATATGTTTGTCATAACCACTGAGTGATTGGCATGTATACATCCAAGCATAGCCCCAAGACATTGTCTAGAAACAATATAAATACACATTCCATTCCCAGCCTTCGGATTGCAGACCAAAGGATCCGGGACTGGCTCACAAGGGTCTCCAGCACATCCCCACCAGTGCTCAGGTCCATATTGGGCCGCAGTGCCAAGCCCTGGAAGCAGGAGAAGGACCCCTGCCGGTTGTGGGACGGGTCTAAGAGGGTGCAATTGTTTCCATGTTCAAGCTTCAAACAACAGTCAACAAACTTTTGGGATCAAAGACAACCACTTACAAGTGCCTTGGCTTCGTGGTTGAATGCTCTCCAGAGAACTTCAAGCTCTGGTTTGGTAGGGCAACGGTAGCAAAACGGTTCACATTCCAGAAGGACTGAGATACACCAATGGTTCTTCGACCTTGGATTGTTGGCAATGAAAAGGTTTTGAAACTTGGGAATGGTTTACCTGACAGTTTTCGTGACAATTGTATTTATGTTCACCAAGTAACAGCAGCTGGTGCTCAGAATCCCTTCGAAAGTCGCCCAGAAGAATTGGTTCACTGGGGGTCTCGTCCAAACCGACAATGCATCGATCCTGCAAAAAAACAACATGATCCCCATGCATCAGGCCTTCAGGGTTCTTTTGGGTTGCAATTTGTGACAGAAAAGGAAACCCTGCCCCACCAAACATATCCAAACATACATCACCTTCCAACATATATTTATATAGATTACAATGATTATATAGTATGTTTGTACTTTTCCTATCACCCCAATGCTCCCATATCAATATAATTCCCAGAGGGGCTCCTTATGCTCCGAGCCCATCTGTTGGAACATAGCCTGCCCCAGCTCTTGCAGGAGCTCCACATGTTCGATACTGTCCGAACATGGCGAGGCAGCGCCGCTCTCAGTTGCCATGGAATCCCAAGCAAACAGGGTGAACTGCTTGTGGTAAAATTTTGGGAAGCCTGAATACGGCCATCCAAGACGAAACATGAACAGGTACAATTATATTCGACATTCTGGTCTGCATGTTCGGGCACTTTTCCGGTGTTTGAAAAACTGCTTGACCATATATACAAATATTTATATATATTTTGATATCATCCCACCCAATTAATTTTGCAGTCGGGCATCGCCAGCTGCACTGCTGAACACTGCTGATATCCCAATGGCCTCTCCTGCGATCTCCCAGAGGTATGCCTGAATTTGACAGAAACCAAAATCTTGACCATAACATATTTGATTTGGATTTCAAATGGATTTCTGAACTTTCAAATGGATTTCATAAACTTTCAACTGCTTTATTTGCTGCCCGGTTTCCGATTGATCCAAACCCAGCTGGAACAAACCGGTGCAAACCATGCTAATCCGGCCTGTCGCAGGATTGCCATCTACTATGAACGAAACCTACTTGGCCTGAAAGGACTGGGGTGGTTTGGTGCTAGCATGAACATGGTGTACGTGCATGAAATAATGTCCAACAGGTCCCAACAGATGACCATGAATGCTACCCATAAGAGTCAGTCTATCAATCTATCAATCTATCAATACATGATTATACATCCATATATGCATGTAATTTTCTTGCACCGATTGATGTGCAAAGCTCACACCCATTTGCACCTCTTTAAAGAGGCGGATGCACAGGGAGAGGGCGAAACAGAACCCCAAGGGATTCAAGATGTCCTGGTAGATGCCATCGTCAGCAATCTCATAGGTCGCAGCGGAAAACCCATAGTACCTCAGATTAGGGCCCCGTTTCTTGTTGTAAACCCAAAAGAACTCAAGGTTTTGATGTCTCCTCACCTTTTGCAGATCTTGGATTTGGTATGTGTTTGTGTTTGCGTTTACCACTTTACAGTACCAGTGAATAGAGTTTGCCATTTTCTCACCAGTTGTAATTGTAACCACTTGCCATTTCTGCTGGGCTGGATTTTTAAAATTCTGTTGTACTGTAAGCTTTGCACTGGAAGCCACGTGCCACAGTCTTCACTCCGGCAAAGAGCTCCACACAGGATAGGTCCTCGAATTGTAGATGGAATGTGCCCCTAGGGATCCCCAATCTTGGCTGCGCAGTTCCACTTGTAAATGGATATAGTGTATCACCAACGTTGCAGAGGGTTGTATCGTAGATCATCATGTATCCTAACTAGCCCTTCCTCAAGCACAAAAATTAAAGTGATTGCATTAGTTGGGATTAACTTGATGAATGGAAGGGGCCATTTAACAAGCCAAGTCACGAAATCAGGGCTACCCATGTGCTCCATTGTCTTGTCGATCATCGCCAGCAATGAAAATGGCAAGCCAGCGCATACCAGGATCTGCAACCTGAAGGGCGCGTGTGCGAGATACTTGGACTTGCATGTTTGGTCAAATCCAACAACAGTGGTGTTCCATCTTTTACCAAACAGTGACCAAACTGTGCAAACCCGTGCGCATCAAGTTTCACCTAAGACCATTGAAGGTTTTCAGGTTTATAAATAATGAGAATGTATTGATAATTCATATATGGCGATGTAAAAAGTTTGTGAAAGATACCATCCATCAAATGACGAGTTCTCATATCAGAAAGCACTGAAGAAAAGAATCATCTTGAATTATGTTACCTACATTTGTGGTGTAGCAGTGTGGCTGCTGCGTGGCCCATGCATAAAGAAACTTCTCTGAATCTTTCAATGGAGTGCGGTGAGGGCCAAGCCCTTGATTCCTAAACCTTTGCACATGCCCAACTCCGTGGTTGTATCAAACAGGTTTTGTCCACATTCATTTGATTTTTGTCAAGAGCATGTGCAGTCAAGAAACATGGCTGCGAACTTGGAATGCAATTTCCGAGACAGGGAAAAAGGACAGCGAGCCATGGTGGGCCGCTGCGCCACAGGACAGGGGCGCGCTTTCACCTTCTTTGCACCCTTGCCACACTTCCCACCTTTCTTCTTGCCATGTTTCTCCGATTTTTTCTGATTCAACTTAACAACTTTGCTGGCAGCCATGGCAATTAGCAACGTCACTAAGCCCGGGGGAACTTTGTACCCAAAATGCTGCACATCCAATTTATAAAACATTCAGGACACACATGATCTTTAATGTGGAGGTGTTCGCTGAACCGTCATCCAGTATAGACAACCTTGGGGCCCCAACTTGCAACTGCCAAAGTTTCCATGGGTAATGTAAGTAATGAGTTTGATTCAGTTTGAAATCATGAATTCAAATATTGATGTTAGGTACCCCTTTTCCGACAATTTTACTTTGGTTAATGTACCCCAAGTTTTCAAAGAGAGCACTATAGAATGGACTTACTTCGTTAAAGATTTCAGCCACCACTGTTTTTGGGGGTGGGACGGCACCTGCTGCGATCTTGGTATAGCCCATCGTTTGCCATCCTTGCAGAAGCAACGCAGTAGGATCCTATAATTATACCTTATACACTTGAATTTAGTGAAGAGCCAATGGAAGTAAATGGAATCACAGATCGGGGTATATTTTTTTTTGTCATATCGAAGGTAAGGTTGTTTAGGTATCCCTTGTTTTGTTTTGGTTTGGGTTTGGTTTAGGTATCCCTTGTTTTGGGACGTGGGGAGCAATCATAAGACACATTTTTAAACTTTTGGATGGGAATCTGAAACAATTTCCTCACCAAATGCTACAAGATTATCTTTGTAACATTATGTATAACATGGCCCATGCAGTCTCAAAATGGACTTTCGCCAAAGCAGTCCTGATGTTGACATCCACAAAAATGCAAAGCGCGGCATGACCTGCCACAACACTCCATCTTGGCCTTACACATGCACATGTGCCTCTACTTCCAGCGCGATGGGACATGAAACAGGTTTTTTCAATCACTGACCAGCCTTGGCTGCGATAGCCCCGCGCTAGCAGCCACGTGCGATCATGGTAGCGGAGCTTGCGCGCAGAAAACACTATTAGGTAAAATGACAGGTGAGTGAAGATCTATATATGACTACACCTTGCAAGAAACCATTTTGTCAGAAGCATATGCTATAGGCAACTGATGCCACATGAAACACCTGCTTTGACTTGAAGTTTTGGACACAGTTGACAAAGCCTGCTTTACAGGGCACACCCCCTCCCCGTGCTGGCATGCGCTGCGCGAGGGAAGCGGGCTGTGCACACTGCATGCCGTTTATGGAAAAATATTGAGGGACCGACTTCCCCACTTCAAAATGTTTGTTCCATGCCACCCTGTGCTATAGCTTTCCAAGTCCAACAATCTTCGCCATGCAGGAATCCAGTTTTTGCTTTCATATTCAAAAACAAGTATGGAATATATACCCCACGGATTCCAACCCATGCATTCTGGTGTTTGAAATTTGTTTGTGGCTTTCGAATATCAGTATGTACCGTGGCAATGCTTGACCCAACAACAAACATTGCTATGTTTACCATGTGAACTAAAAATGACGAGCAACATTTTATACATATGTATATAAATATATTCTGAACAGAAAAACCGGAAGACAAATATATTATATCAATGTTGCTCGACATTCCTTTTCTCAGAGCGCAATGTTGCTGAAAGAGCAGCAACATCAAAATGATCAATTCCATCGCGCATGCGTGCATTGCAATCCGAGATGCGATTCTTTTCAGTATCGGACGATCGTCATGGATCCGACATCCGATCCCAATTTGCATCATGATTCCGATAATTCAATCGCATGCATCCGACATCCGATCCCAATTCTAACGACATCCGAGATCCAAAAATCCGATTATCGGATTAATCCGAGATCAAAAATCTCATTATATCGGACGATCCGACAATTGGTTCGAACTCTCCGATCCCACATCTCGTATATTTCCGACTGCAATTCTTGGACTTCCGATCGGACACATCCGACAACCATGAATCGTGCATGTCGGACACCTTCAGACATCAAAGGTGTCGTATGCTCATGAATATAGCAAATTATACATATTTGACTCTAAAGTTGTATAGCTGGCAGGTTTGGGTTCTGCAGGTATAGGGGATTACAGTATTTCCGGAATCTTTTCATTACAAGAGAGAATTTCCAGGCAAAAACTGTTCGGCTGTGCTAATTTTCCGTAACCCCCGGAAAGCCATGTTTGGCCCGGAAAGTGCTTCTTGGGGGGTTACGGGTTCGTGACTCGAGAAAAAAGATGTCTGAGACCGAAACGCTTGTTGAAGGGTGCAAGGTATAAGAGATATATATAGATAAATAATCATTCTTACACTTTTTTCACATCAAATTAAAATATAACTATGATTTTCGGTTCGGTTCCGACAGATTTGCGGTTCGGTTCCTGCGGTTCGTTTTCATTTACCGGTTCCATGACTCCGCGGTTCGTTCCGGTTCGTGTTTGTCGATTCGTGTCGGTTCGTGGGCACACTGTAATATGGTGATATTAATAGATATCCCCTTAAACATCCTTAAGCCTTAGTTTTAATATGATTATACCTATATGTGATGGTAAATTATGATGATATTATCTACCCATGATATTATGATGGTGATGCTCAGTGGGGATATCAGATGACAGAATTAAGTACAACCTACCAATCTTTGATCATGGTGGTATAATTACGGCAATTCCTAAAATGAGCTATATTTTCGTAAATCATAAATCATAGATTATGTTTATTAAAAGTATATATGATAGTAGATTATGGTGATATTATCTACCCATCAAAATGTTTTGGTGACTGTCAATGAGGAGATCAGATTATGTAATTAAGTATCATCTACCAATCTTTGATCATGGTGGTATAATTACCTATACTGACCTATATTTCACATTTATTATATATGGTAAATCATAGATGGTTTTGTTTCTGATCATATGGATGTTTCCTGAAGCCGAGGTACACTTAAATCATCCAGTCATGAGACCATTTGAGTATTGAAACCCATGGTTTTGGTATTATCATTATGATTATATAGATTAATAATAATATAATAGTTGTTTTAGTAAACTTGCATTATTAGGATTGTAATTACTATGACCATATACCACACTATGATAATTATGGTTATACTTATCATTATTATAATTACCGCAAAGCGACTAGAATCATCACACAAGTATAATGTGGTAGTGGTGATTATTATACTCAAATGCATGGTGATATGTGTAATCTACCAATCATGATCTACGCACATGTGGTTATGTTACATGTTGTTTTAAATACAATGTGGTAAATTATAGATATCACTTGTCTACTATATATATACATGTTACATTAATCATATATATATAATATGCTTATATGTGCTTAATATATATATATATATTATATATGTTGACATTAAATGGTGATATACCTGGAGATGCTGAGTCTATGTTTTGTTCTGTTTTGTTCATCCCATTGCTAGGTGCCCCAATAAGATAAGCCCCCCTTTGGGGGATGATTTGGGCCTTATTAAAGGGGTTTAATAACGAGGAAATAGTTTGAATGTAGTATAATGTAATGGGGGAAGGACATGTGTGACATGTGTTTGTCCAAGTTAAGAATCATACCTTCAATGCATTGGTTTTTCATCATATTCATCATAGGGCTATATAAACAATTCTTGCGGTATGGCCGATCGTTTCACCAAACTCCATTGTTTGATCACACAAAAAGTGGAGAACAAGAAACATCTTCCGGAGGGATATCTTGATATTTTGACCATTCGCAATATCCCGTACCTAATATAATACGTAATATACCTATGTATATATATATATATTGATAGATAATATATATATATATATATTATACACAAGATTAGTGGATAAGTTTCTGCTTAAATAGCTTGACGTGCTTGGTACTGGACCCGACTGCTTCGAGGCCTGTCTCCGGAAGCCTTCTCCAGCCACGCGCAGAGCCCCATGCGCATCGTGTGGAGTCCCAGATGGAGAGCTAAGTTGCTTGGATGTAGATGTAATGTATGTATAATATATAATATGATATATTTACAAACATAACATATATGATTCACATATTGTTATTTGTTATCATCATCATTGTTATCATTATTATCATTATCATTATCATTGTCATGATTATCGTTATCCTTATTATTATCATGATGATTAACACTACTCTGATTATTATCATATATATCGCAGAAATCCCAACCCCCCTAAGATTAAACACCTCCAAGCCATGGTTTCAAAGATGTCTCCCGTACTACCAGAACCATGGTTTCTGGACTGTATTTATGATATGAACAGTGGATGGGATTGATGTCCTTTCTGAATATCCTATTGCATCCCAGCAAACCTCTGATGAGTTTCGGTTGTTTCCTCTGAGAAGCGACAACCAAAACACGATCAGATGGGCAAAAAGGCCATTTTTTTTTGAAAGTTACATCATCTTGATTTTACTATTTTGGTATATTTGGTAATTATAATCAAGATATGTGGGTATTTTGTGGGTATTTATATTGTGTCCTGTCTTGATCTTGATTTACCACATATCAAGCCGCACGCCTTTAGATCCCACCAGATTGGCGGCGTTTTTTCCACAGCCAATCCGTACATTCGATAGTGGTTCTCAACATATGGCAGTGTGTCAAAACCTTGTACCCCTGGTGAACATCAAAATAGCTGGTAAATGGATGTTCACCCCCTAAAAATGGTATTAATAGGTATTGATCCATACCCATATGTTTTCATGCGCAGGCACCAAACAGTTTGCAAACTTTGCATCGGCAGTGTTGGTTGGATATGAGTAGCTCACAGAAAGGTCTAGAATTTCTGCTTGGTTGTTTCAGTTTTCAACTAGATTATACCACATTTATTGAATTTGAAAAATCTACTTTATATTTCTACCATTTTACTAAAGTACCAAGGTTATACTAGTAAACATTATTAGCCACGTACCTATCGAACAGTTTTAGTTACTATCCACTGACATACTAAACATCTAGTGATATGCTAGTTATTTTTTTATACTAGCCATAAGTTACACCACACTTCTCATCATCTCTCCAAACGATCCTTCCATAGGTCAAAGACGAGACCGGCGACGACTCGAAACTGGAAGAAACTGGTGGGCTTCTGGGGGGTTTCAGTCATGACTTGATGACTGGGGATGTTTCACATATAACCAACATACCCTCTGGTTATGACGAACAGTTTGCCATGGAAAGATCCACCATTTTTTATATGGAAAAAACCATCCATTTCTATGGGCCATGGCTTCCATGGCTATGTTAAATAACCAGAGGGTAGCTATGGAAACCATGGCCCTTTTAGTTCGATGATTGACCTATTCAACTGGTGTTTTGCCATAGCTATGGGATGATGATCCACAGATACTTTTGCGTAAAACCATGCCTCAGATCTTGAGTAAAAACCATAGACTACTGTATCATGAAGGTTGTACCCTCTGATAATTTAACATAGCTATTGAAAATTGCCATTTATAGTGGATTTACCAATTAAAAATTGTGATTTTCCATAGCTATGTTAATTTACCAGAGGGTAAGCATATTACAACAGTTTTTGGGACTGGCATGTCCACCAAAAAATGTTGTTTCCAATGACTCGATAGGACAGGAACCCCGACTCGTCGTTCCAGGTCGCAGACAGAGGCACAACACTTTGTCCAGTTTGCTGCAAGCCAACAGGAGCCCAGTGGGCGGAGGGTTGCACCGCTAAAGCCTAAGAAATGCCTATATCCCATTAAATCCCATTAAATCACCACAAAAAGTATAAAAATGTATATAAATGCCAATTATGATCCCAATTATCTCAATTATCTATAGATGTTATCCCAATAAATGCCAGCAATAAAGGATCAACAGCACCAACATGGTCTCCAGGACGGGGAAGCTGCAACGGTTACTGGAGAACCTACGGCGTGAACAGCAAGACATGGTTCGCTCCGCGGTGGACCTGCAAGACTTGAAGGACAGGATGAGAACGGTTGGCATGTTGGCAAGTTGGCTGGTCGAATCGCACCAGAATGAGGTAAACCAGTATAATATATATATATATACATGTGATATATATATATATGTTAGAATTCATATAATGTATTTTTGAGTATCCATACTATATATATATATGTCTTGGATGTAACAATTGAAAATTTGATAGACATGTGAACTATATATAACATAAATGAATTATGCATGATGATGCATGATGTATAGTTGATGATGACGACGACGATGATGATGATGACGATGATGATGGTGACGATGATAGTGATGACGATGACGGTGAAAGTGATGACGATGACGATGGCGATGACGATGGCGATGACGGTGAGGATGATGATGATGATGATGATGAGGAGGATGAGGAGAAGGAGGACGACGACGACGACAATGACGAGCATGATGATGATGATGATGATGATGATGATGATGAGGACTAGGATTAGGATTAGGATGACGATGACGATGACGATGATGATGGTGGTCATGATGGTAATGATGGTGATGATGGTGAATTAAATGACGAGGACGAATAGTAGAGGGAATAAACAAAAAACAAAGAAGAACAATGAAAATAATAATATATAAGAAGAAGGAGCCGAAGAAGAATAATAAACAAGGAAGAATATGAAGATGAAGATGAAGATACGGATGAAATTGAAACATGAAGCAATACATCAGAGAATGGAGAAGGGGATGTACATGATGTACATGAAGATGAATACTTGCAATATTCCAATCTTTGCTGGTGACATATTTGATGAACATCTATTATTATTGATTTAACCCCAGTTTTTGGTTAGTTGCTGCAAGACCGTTAAAGTTGACAGCGCAAAACAGATCCAAACTGCAACTTGCTCAAGACCCAATAGTGTGCTTAGAGATCAATCACATTAGATTTTTTCATCCGATATCTAGTCAACCCCCCAGACAATTCATGGGGATCTAACTTATTCCAGATGTATCCTAATCCATAAATGTATATATGTATATAATTATATATAATTATATATATATATATGATTATGTAAAAAGTCAGATCCCCATGATTTTTGTTTATCATCCCTAGTCCCTTTCTGAAAAAAACACATCCAAAATGATTTTTTTATCCATATTGAAATACTTAGAAAAATCATGGATATCCCAGGACATACTATGGATAACTCCAAATATTTATACTAAATCCATAAACTGGTTGGTGGTTTCAAACATGAATTTTATTTTCCATAATATATGGGATCGGATAATCCTTCCCATTGACAAAGTCATATTTTTCAAGATGGTTAAAAAACCACCAACCAGATAAATCATGGGAAAATCCGGTTAAAACACTTCCCTTCCAGGAGCGCTTCAAGGTGGCCATGCTAAGCGCCCATCGTACTGGTGAGCTGCAAAAGGTCGCCGAAAAGTTGGCAACAGAGGTGCAACGGAGAATACCGGATTTTATTTGAGATTTTCCATGGGTTTTGATCTGGTTGGTGGTTTGGAACAGGGTTTTTATTTTCCATATATGGGAATGTCATCATCCCATTTGACTTTCATATTTTTCAGAGGGGTAGGTCAACTACCAACCAGTGATGGTTTTGGTGGAATTTCTAGGTTATTTTATGGTGATTTTATGCGAATGTATTGGAATCTTATGGTGATTAGTGGGAGTTTGTGGTAGTTGATGGGGATTTTCACGGCATGATGAACTGTATTGGGAGATTTCAGCAACAAACACGTGGATGTAAAAGCAACCATTTTTATGGGATACTATGTAGATCTATGTAGCGCGATGTAATTTCATAGTGTTCACATCTATATATTTATATATTACAATTTAACAGTTTTCACATATACAGATAAATATACAGTTAATCCAGTTATTTAGTTATGTATATATATACATATAGTTATATATATATAGTTATCATTTAATATAGTTATATACATATATACAGTTCATCCACTGTGTATCATCAACTAATCGGATGCCAACAAGTACATCAACTCACCAAGCAAGATCAACTGGGAATTCACCATCCATGGACCCGCCGTCAATGGTCAAGTCATTGGATGCCAACAATGTCAGCAATGTGCAAAGTTTGCTCAAGTCATCATGGAAATCCCATTCTTCATCATCGTCATTTGAGAAGGATGGATAATTAAAGTTAATTAAAGTTTTGAACACCACTCAACTGACCATATCAAAGAATACCCTCTGGTAAACTAACATAGCTATGGAAAATCACCATTTTCAATGGGAAAATCCACTATAAATCACCATTTTCAATAGCTATGTTAGTCATTACCAGAGGGTATCATCAACATTCATCAACCATAGGCCGAACAACGCCCTTCCAGGTGGAGCGTCGCGCGGACGACTTCCAACGTTTGAAGGAGCGCGCCTTGGAAAGTCTGCTGCGGATGAAACGGGCCGGAGAACTGGATCGAATGGCCCAGGTGCAGCTTGGGGTGGTGGAAGGAGCTCTGGGTATCTATGGGTTTACAATGGTTTAAATACCCTATGGTCATTTAACATAGCTATAGAAAATAGCCCATTTATAGTGGATTTTCCCATGAAAAATGGTGATTTTCCATAGTTATGTTAGTTTACCAAAGGGTATGTCCTATTAAATGATGCTTTTTCCTCAAGCTGATATTAAAATGGTGAGCCAAGGAGCTACGGATTGAGTTTCCCAGCCGCGTCATAGTTGGGCCAAATCTATACTAGATATTTGTCAATGGATTGGTTTAATGGAAATTTTACAAGAAACCCCATATACAATTGGAAAACCAATGGTTTCCTGTAGATTTTCCCTTGAATCAATCCATCTAATTTGGGGGTGTTTACTTGCTGGCATTACATAAATAAATGATAAATGTGATCAATTCGTTCGCTTGAGAAAAGGATGGAACAACCTGGTGAGGCAATTGTCATCAATTGTCAGCCACTGGACGTTTGCCCAATCATCGTTGCTTAGTATTCTCAGTTAGCTGCTTTCTATTCCCGTTCTATCCGCCATTGTTTCGGAACATGATGAAACCACAAAAACAAATGGGTCGTTCACGTTATGTATGTATATATAATATATATATATATATACGTGTATATAATATAATATATAATATAGAATAATATACATATCTAACAATATATCTATATATATAATAGTAACAACAACAACAACAATAATAAAAACAACAACAACAACAATAATATTATATTATATTATATAGATTATATGTATATACATTATTCTATTTTACCCTTGCTGGTGAAATCCCAGTCCCAACGGGGGGTCCCACGTTTCCCAGGAAATGAGGACAGCCAGCGAGGCACAAGCTGTCGAGGCCCACATGGATCCCAGGGATCCCAAGGGGATGGACCAGGAAAACTGAGGCAAAACGGCTTTATCCAACCAATGAATGACGGACATATATGGAAAATATATGGAAAATTATGAACATATATGGAAATATAAGGCTTATGAAAACTGCAAAATCACGTTTTTCCAATGGTTTCATGAAACAAAACTCATTTGCGGATGAAAATTGCGTCATTTTTTTGTGGTAAATCCACTTTTACCGTTTTTGATGCGTGATGGCATTACATATGGAGTTTCTATTCGAGTGGCAGATCATCTGCAGCTTCCCGCTCCTTTCCACGTCAAGTGCTGGAAAGCCTGATGCATGAGAACTCTGAATCGTTTTCTCCGCTTGAGAATCACAGGAACGGTAAGCCCCATCAACCATGATAGAGCGAATCTGAAGCATCTTTTGGTCACTTTTGAGGGATGGCATTGTTGCTAGAAATGATGAGGAAAATGGAGGTCTATGGCCCCCCATGAAATCCACATGTTCCATCATGTCCCCACATGTTTGCCATTTTTCATGGTGAAATCTCCCATAAATCCACATATGACATGGTTTTTTTCCCATGTTGATCCCCTGCAAACGACCCATGACTCCCACGGTGAGGATGCCCGGCCGGCCTTGTCTGCCAAGCAACGGGCGCTGCAGAGCCTTTTGGAGATGAAGAGGTCGGGAGAACTGCAACTGCTGGCAGAGGCAGGGGACCACATGGCCAGGGGTTGGTAACTGTCCCATTTTGGGAATTTTGAACATCACCTTATAGTAGCCATTATAGACCATATACCTAATGGTTGGGTGATGTTCAATGGGGACATTTAATGACCCATAACATGGCCGTGGGAAGATCTGGGCGTTTCTTTAAAGTCCCAGTCGTCACATGCAGGTTGTTTCAAGACTAAGTAAAATGGTCGGTGGTTTATGATTTGGATGATTTGACCCCCATTTTGGGAAACCCCATTTGGGAAGATTGTTCATGATGGCGTTGTCAATTGTTTGTCATGATGATGAGTTTATTTTTATGATCATGATGACGATGATGATGATGATGGTGATGATGATGATGATGGTGATGATGATGATGATGACGATGACGATGACAATGACGATCATGATGATGATGATTTTGATGATGATGATGATGATGATGATGAGTTTATTTTTATGATCATGATGACGATGATGATGATGATGGTGATGATGATGATGATGGTGATGATGATGACGATGACGATGACGATGACAATGACGATCATGATGATGATGATTTTGATGATGATGATGATGATGATGTGATGATGATGATGATGGTGATGATGATGATGATGATGACGATGACGATGACGATGACGATGACAATGACGATCATGATGATGATGATTTTGATGATGATGATGATGATGATGATGGTGATGATGATGATGTGATGATGATGATGATGTTGATGATGATTATTACTATTTTTATTATGATGATGATGATGGTGATGGTGATATTGGTTTTGAATATTAGATGGTGTCACTTGAGATTTTTTTTTTTTATGTGAACATGTGAATGACAATCAGCCTTGTGTTGTGTTCATTCCGTGGCTCGGAAATATTGCTTTCAAATTGGATGCTCAAAACAACGGTCCATTCAGACCGCGCTTTGAGCCCAGCTTGTCGCCAATTACAGTATTGCGCAGTATTGCTAAGTTTTCCCATGGTACGATAATATTCAAAAAAAATCGCTGGAGTATACTCAGTAAACAAGTTTCAATCCACCATTTTTCCGTGGCAAAATTCGATTTTTCACGCTAAAACGTCCCCTTTTTGGGTTAGACGGTTAGACAAAAATGTACCTAGTAGTAATGAGATTCCTTGTGTTGATGATTCAATTCCCATTTGGAGGTTTCCTAAATCATGGGGGTAACCCCAAATCATCCATTTTCATGGGACTTTCCATCTTAAATCATCCCAAAAAATGGGGTACCACCATGGCTATGGAAACCAGTGATCTATTGATGATCCATGAATCATCCACTTACGAAACGATCTTTCTTTGCCATTTCTCATAGGAAAAGGGACAATTTATAGGAAAACCCCATGGCTGCAATGGGAAAATCGATGGTTTCTCAGGGTAAAATTCCCCATTTTTCCCCATTTTTCCAGGAGATGGACTCGGCCCAGAAGGCCTTGGAGGCCAAGGCCGCGCAGCTGCGCGGGCTGCGCGGCGCGGCCTCCTTGGGCAACGGCGAGTTGGAGCGCCTGGTGGATCAGATGACGGAGGAATTGGAGAGCCAGGCAGGAGCCAAGCCATATGGTTCCATTATAATTATCTATAATTATGGATAATCCGTATGGAGAATCATATAATAATAATTATAAGCCATAATAACCATAATTATCTAGAATAGATATCTATAGTTAGCCATTATCATATATAATTATAGTTATCGTAATTATGGTTAATATGGTGGTTATAAGCCATAATCCATAGTGGTTAACCAATGATTATCCATGATCTAACTATTGGGGTTGGGGATGAGCCATTACCCGCTGGTAGACATACAAGAAACCATGGAAAATCCACCATGTTTAATAAGTAATGGGATGTAATGGGTAAATCAACTATAAATGGCAATGTTCAAAAGCTATGTTAGTTTACCAGAGGGAGCCATATGGATGATTATCCATTAGCCAATGACCATCCCCGAGATAGTTCTATTGATATTATTCATGGTCAACATCCCCAAGGACCCAATCATCCCATTAGCCATATATCCATTAACATCGATTAACCACTATTGACCCATGGTGAAGCCTATATTAATCGCTTGGGGATATAATGATCCATCTAACTGACCTTCTGGGATGATTAGGAAATGGTTGATGATCATGATTGTGTGTCTTTGATGGAGAAATGAAGTGATGTTGGTTTATAGACCCATATAGACTCCAAAAAACTAATGGTATACCACGGGGATAAATTTATTGGATATAACTGACCAAACAAATGGATGCATGTGGTGAAGCCAATGCCATAAACAATCCCCAACCAGGCATTTATTATTGGCTATACCTCTATTTGGGATGATGTAAAATGACACCGAGTGGTTGGTGAATGGGATAACAGGAACCAATGGTTGGGCTGGGAATGGGTAAATTTTGAATAATTAGTTGGGTTAGGGTATGGATGGGAATGGATAGGTGGGGTGATGGATCATGGAAAGATGGATGGGCAGGAGTGGGTTGATTTCAAAGGTCAATTCCGGGGAATGTTGGGCCAGATTTTGAACCATCCGATCTTACAAAGAGGCAGATGAAATGTTTGAATGTTGAGATTTCCACCAACTCTGTTGTCCAGCGTCTTGACATGGTGACTGGTACGATTCAATCGAGGGGAATGTTCCCAACCAAGCTCTGGTTCAGGTACAAACCAACAGTTTTTGACTGGCAGGTTGAGAGGATAAAGGGCATTTGTTGCCTGAAACATCTTATTGCGATCCCTTGGCCCATGACCTCAGAATTGGATGTGTGCCCGAAAATGACCCTGCTCACATGTGAAGTGGTCAAGCTAGGTCAAGTTTTAACCTATTCTCAAGTTCGCGGAAACACAGGCAGAGAGCATTCGATCTCGCGTTCGCAAAGGCGGCTCTTCTGTTGTGGTTTGCAGATTTCCAAGACCCAAGCAATGTTTGGGAAAGCTCTCGATATGTATGATGAGCCCAGTTAATTATAAGTGATATTCATTGATTATAATTAATTCCATTGCTTACTCAATCTTCTGGATTTATACTAACATCATGTGAATCATATAACGCGTACGTATATATGTATTATATATATTACTATATACATATTATTATTATATACATATTATTATTATATATATATATTATATATTACTTATACATATCTGTATGCAGTTAAGGGACTTACTAAAAGCAGCTTGTTTTTCCCACGTCTCCTGAAACGCTTGGTGAAAGTCCAGGTTTGCTGCGTGCACACCGGCGGGGCGAGCTACAGGATCTGCGGCAGGAGCCGGCGGAGCCCATGGATTTTTTGGGAGGCTTCCAGTCTGGCTATATACCATCTGGTAAACTAACATAACGATGGAAAATCACCATTTTTAATGGGCAAATCCACTATAAATGGCAATTTTCAATAGCTATGTTAAATTACCGGAGGGTATGGGGGTTTCTATAAATGGGGGTTATCCCCAAATGGATGGTTTATAATGGAAAATATCCTTAAAATGGATGATTTGGGGGTACCCCCATTTCAGGAACACCCCCCGCACGCACACACGCACACACACACAGTAGTCGAAAGAAGTTTAGAAGTCAAACTTCCGAACTTCCGACAATATGGAGAGATGAAAAAGCGGAGGTGGGAAGAGTCAGAGAAGAGAAGAGAAGAAGAAAGAAGATCAGAGAAGAGAAAGAGTCAGAGGAAAGAAGATCCAGGTGCGCGAAAAGGTAGCAAAGTCGCGATTCACTGTGTTTTTTACAGTGATTTGTGGCTCCCGAGGGTCGAAAAGTAGGCTCGCTAAAGCGGCGGGTGCGGAGCCGTCTGGGGAGATGAGAGATGAAACACTGCACGCCGTTGTGGCGCGAAGCACATTTCGAAGTCAAAATGCGCAAAGCGCACCAGGTTCGGAGCACTTTTGGAAATTGCGATGTCGAAAATGTGCACGCCGTTGTGGCGCGAAGCACATTTCGAAGTCAAAATGCTAAAAACAGCAGGGGTTCGGACCACTTTTGGAGGTTCAGATGTCGTGTCGCGTGGTAGGTGCAAGGGATTGTGCACCTTGCCAAAAGTGAGCAAAACGTGAGGGTTTTGTAGCAGTTCCAAAAACATTGGCAGGTGTAGGACATTTGAAGAGGATCTGCAAAGATGCAAGTCCCGTGGCGGGCGCATTACAAGAGACATGTTCACCAGAGATGTTAAAGGTCAGGGCGGAGATTCCCTGAAAAGGGTTGCATTTTGGAGCGTCAGATCTTCAGGTTTGCTGAGATGATTTTGCGTGACAGATGCAGCACTTTGTATGACCTGGCCTCACTTTTTCGTGGCAGGCGCAGTACTTTAAACAGATGGAATGCAAACATCGCAAAACGCAATGGTACGAGGCCGTCAGCTCTGCACTCAACTTTCCATGTTTGAAGGAAAAGTCTCGCAGAATTGCTTCGTTTTTGATCTTGCCAATTTCAAAACTTGAGGACGTCTCGCAGTATTGCTTCGTTCTTGACGTTATCAAGGTCAAAAGTTGAGGAGGTGTCGCACAATTGCTGCGTTTTTGATGTTGTCAAGTTCAAAAACTGAGGATGGCTTCTTTTTCAAGCTTGCAGGTAGACAGGTAGATAGATAGACAACTACAACTGTAACTACAACTGCCCACTACACTACAACTACAAATACAAACCACTACGCTACATTACATTACACTAATTGGACTGCATTACACCAATTGCATTGCAGTAATTACAGTACACTACACTAATTACAGTAAATACACTACAACTGTATCTACTACTACAATTACAGCTACAACTGCAACTGCACTACATTGCACTACACTAAAACTATAATTACAACTGCAACTGCCACTACAACTACTACTACAACTACGGCCGCAAGTACAACTAGAACTACACTACATTAAACTACACGACAGCTACAACTACAACAACTACAACTACAACTACACTACAACTACGCTACATTACTTACATTACGCTACACTACGCTACACTACACCACACCACAGTACACTACACTACATTACACTACGCTACACTGCACTAATTACACCACAACACAGCAACAACTGCAACTACAACTACACTGCACTATGTACACTACATTACAAATACAACTCCACTACACTACATTTCAACTACGACTACAACTGCACTACGCCACACTACATCCAGCAGTTGTGGGTGAGGTAACCACTGCAACCATTCCAGCCACTCAAAAAAACACAACTCCAACCAGCTTTCGGTCCATCAGTGGATTCGCTCTGCCATCCATGCATCACAACAACTCAGGTCTCCTATGGTGTCCTATCCGTGGAGCCTTGAAACTCCCGCCACCGCCTTGTGCGGTACTACTGGTACATACATCATCAAGTATCAATCATGACTATCTAATGGAAAATCATTATTGAATATCATGGTTACACATGTAAATATATACATATTATCAATTTTCATATCATACCTATTGGAACATCAGTTGGTGAACATGTGGTCAATGTGGTCAATGTGGTTAATGTGGTCCAATGTGGTCCATCTACAAAAACATTTAAAAAACATCACAATGAAATGAGTTGGCCAAAAAAAATTGGTGCCCTTTAAACCTACCATCAAACCTTTCAATCTTACCATTTTGAACCATGGTTCTTGGAACTAAAAAACCACTAGAACATACAAAAACAACATACTAAAACAACCATCAAAACAACCATTAAAACAACCATAAAAACTACCATTAAACCAACCATTTGGCCATAAGACCTTGGGAACCCCACCCTTTACGGCCAGGAGTTGGACGAGTTAGCCGATGAAGTGCCATCGATGCCCAGCAAACAACGGGCCAAGCGCTGGCAGGAGACCATCAGTGTGGTGCCCTATTGGGATGGCCTGGGGCCACTTGGGTGCGATGGGAACTATATATCTAAAAAAACTATCTTTATGGACAGATTCCAAGTATCAAAATTTGGGAAAATCATCAGTAGATTTCTGGGAGTGAGTTCGAAAAATTGGGGCGAGGGAGATAGTCGCTGATACTTTATTGTATCAATATGCACAGTATATAGTTAACACATCAGAATGATGACTATCAGGATATGATCATTGGACATTGATTTACTTGTTGGAATTTGTTTTTGATTCTTGAGTGTGGTTTGTTTCTTGTTGAGTGTTTGAGTTACTAACATTGGACATGAAAGACACATTGATCTGGCTTTTGATGGCGTTCCTGGATGACCCATGCGAGCAACAAACTCAAATTTAATGGATGTGGTACAGTATAATTATACAATTTACAATCATAAAATCAAGTCAACTCCTAATAGTATCGTTATAGATCGTTGTAATATATAGAGTTAGACCCCCCAAAGTATAACAAAATCCTCACTACTACAATCAAATCTACCTATAACATCCTATAACTTTAGGCAAATCCCTGGTACAAATTCAGGTGATCCAAGTGAACGATGACTGAAACTCGGCAGGTAGCGACTCGGAGCCAGAAAACGTTCGCCGCCGCGACGACGACCTTTCTAGTAACGAGGTTGGGAATTCGGGAGGACAGTGAGGGTCTGTGCCAGTAATTTAAAAGGGTTTAAGATATTTTAAGATCGTGATTTAAGTTGAAACTATTTATAAGACATAAAAATATGGGTCGGTTTTATATGACTATAAAATAGATGGCATTTGATCTCATCAGGGATTTTTTTTTAAAAACATTGGTTGGATTTCAGCATCACCATCATTGGGATCAAACCAATGGACGGAAATGGGTGGCCATACTGACGGGAATCCGTACCCCGTGATTGGACATGTCACCATGTCATGATATGGTTGAATCATAAGATGTCGGGGGATATCTAAGATTTCGGGGGATATCACCAATAATAGGCAAACAATAATAAGGGGACTGACTGCCAAAATGATCGAAATGTGTATCCGTCCAGCACATCCACAAATGCGAGGGCAACATGGTGTGATATTTAGCTAAACAGGGCCAAGGGAAGATACAGTTATCACCAAGAACTGGAAGTTGACCTAGGAAACACAGACATGACAACTTATGGAAAAAACATGAACATTCGACAAACAGAAGATGGGATAGAATAGAGCAAACTTGACTATATAACGATAAAGGTGATTCCACCATTTATGTAGATATCACTTTAGGTCATTGGCAACAGAATGTGTGGATAGGAGATTACATGTTGGGATTTCATCAACACTAAATGGAGACAGACAACTAGTTTGCGGACACTAGACAACAAGTGATTGGTTGTATAGAGTTGATGGCCAATTGAAGCCTCTTTCATGCTGCTAAACCATAGCCAACGCAGGGCAGTGATGCGGACACCAAACAGCTGGACGGAGCGGCTGCTGTCAGTCGCTGGCAGGACAGGGTGACAGGGCCATTGAAAAATCCACTTGGGTTTGTCTGAAACAAGGGTTAACTCATCCAACATCTACTGTAAATGGTTTGTCATCAGTTCCCCCTTGAAATGCAAGTTTTAGGGTAAACCACATTTCAATCCATTTCTGGATACTGGACAAATCGATTTTTCTTGGAGAGTGTCATCTATCTCCCCCAAGAGTTGGTATGCAACCCAAGGGCCATATATTCAGATCAGGCTCCACGTTCAAGTTTGGGTGTGGACAACGGGGAAGTGTCCATCACCACCCACAGCCGTTTCCCGATTCCCGACATCTTGCTGTGGCTCGAGTGGATGATCCATTGGTGCCCTCCGTTCCGGAAAAATTCAGAAACAACGCAGGAACGCTCCAGGTCCAATCCATGGTTCCCCCAGAGTAACCCCCAGAGACATCAAACATGGCGGTAAATCCCATGGTTCCCCCATCTGAAAACCCAAGCCATGGATCCTCCAGGCGCAAGCCAACAAACCTCGCAAGCGTTGGGCGGATATGACCACCAGCAGCGATTCAGGCCTGACTCATTATTGGAGAATCGGCAGAATTACAACCTGTTAAGATTTCCTGGTTGGTAACTTCCCGTTTCATGGGTTAACCATGGTTAACCCATCTATGAATGGCTTATAACATCTAGATTAACTTATAACCATGGTTGTTAACCACTCAGGATTTGTGGAAGGATCCTCCAAGTATCATACTTGGCATCCAGATTTATTTGGTAGTTTATCCTAGTGTTGCCAGATTTTTGCCTGATTTTGGCTGACTTTTGCCTAATTATTTCATTGGGCCATTCATACTTGGAAAGATAATAAAGATAATAAGCCCGATTTAACTGCTATTTATGTATGATTATTGTATGTTTATACTGTGCATATGATGGCATAATTATCTATTTCCAATCTTATTTCATACACCCATGTCCACAGAGATTCTTCTTGGGATGCGTTGAAACTGTTGAACATGTCTGCAGATTTGGATCCAGTTGGCAGCCAAGCGGGTAGGGCGGGTGCCCTAGACCGGCTACGGATGGGCTGGTCATGGGGTATCAGTGGGAATGTAGGAAAACAGGTGAAAAAATGGTAGAGGATGGTAGAGGGATGCTGGGACATCCCAGCGTTCATTGTTGCTTCTTATGGTTTTTATGTTACGTTGTTCAATGTTTCAGTTTCATCCTTGTTTTTTTTTTTAATGTTTTTGGGTGTGGGGGGACAATTTTGCCCCGAACTTTGACTTGGTTTTTTGGTTGGGTTGCTGATTGCTCATTCATACTATACGGTATATTGTGCCCCCCAAAATGGATGGTTGTCCTATATTTTCCTACTAAAATGGACCCAATTTTAAGTTGGCTTTTGGATGATTCTCCCGATCGACTTCCAGCATATTTTCTGCATCAATGGAAAGTCCGTGTATATCAGACTAAAGGGAACACCTCAATTTGAAATTTGAACATACAATACAAGTTTGTGCCAAGGATGAATAGGTCTTTTCCCAATAGAGCGCTCAGCAAATGCAGATCCCAAATGGCCCATCAACAGTGTCACCATGATGCCTGGATCACCAGTGCCTTCGAAAGTCTCAGATGAATAGAATATGAATAATATGCCACGTCACACCTTGAATCACATTTCATAAAACAATTGAAATAAGATAAACATATCACTTTGGTAAATAGTATGCCAATGTATGCCACTTTTATGAAATAAGATGTTCGTGTTGGTAAAGCCAATTTCATAAACCATCCCCAGTTCTGGTAGGTTTCTGGCAGGGACCCACGACGCATTCGCGGCACTTCCACCGGCACTTCCAGCGGCAGCCGAGGCAGTGGGGCCTCTGCCGGTCGCATCCAAGGCCGTGAGGGCGATCTCAGCAGCTGGGCCAATTTGGAGCTTTCCCTACCCTCTGATAGCTATATTAGTCATTACCAGAGGGTAAATGATGTATAACCTCCCAATGGTTAATAGGGCAAATATTGAAAACTGATGGAACTTGATTAAATTAACCAATGGATTTAGAGTTACCCTATTTTCAGACTGACAAACCCATATTATAAAATGGGGGTTCCCCTAAATCATCCATATTTCATGGGATTTTCCATGAAATAAACCATCCATATATAGGGGTACCCCCATTTAGCATTAGGAGGAGAAGGACGTTGATGTGAAAGGACACCTTAGGACCATCCCCTGTAAACCATCCCATCAACCAGGTGGTAATTCAACATCTTCCCATTACTAGGCTGGGTTGTGGTTTGGAACATGACTTTTATGACTTTCCATATATATATATATATATATTGGGAATAATCATCCCAACTGACAAGCTCAAATTTTTCAGAGGGGTGGCTCAACCACCAACCAGTAGGGGTATTCCCGATGTTTTTCCTTCCACCTAACATTAGACACCTCCTAGAATCCATGGTTTTTCGTAGGGGATGACCACAGACTGGGGGTGTGACAAATACCAGTACCGCACGTGCGGCGGTGGCGACAGTTTCAAAGATAGGAAACCTATAGGAGAGCTTGGTTGCTGTGATGCATGGATGGCAGAGCGAATCCACTGATGGACCGAAAGCTGGTTGGAGTTGTGTTTTTTGGAGTGGTTGCAATGGTTGCAGTGGTCACCTCACCCACAACTGCTGGATGTAGTGTAGTGTAGTGCAGTTGTAGTTGTAGTGTAGTGGAGTTGTAGGTATAGTGTAGTGGTAGTCGTAGCTGTAGTGTAATGTAATGTAGTGTCGCGTAGTGTAAAGTAGTGCAGTCGTAGTTGTAGTGTGGTGTAATTAGTGTAGTGTGGTGTAGTGGAGTGGTAGTGGTAGTCGTAGCTGTAGTGTAGTGATAGTATACTGCAGTGTAATTAATGTAATGTAGTGTAATCAGTGTAGTGTAGTGCAACTAGCGTAGTGTAGTGTAGTGTAGTGCAGTGTAATTTGTGTACTGTAGCGTAATATATTTGTTTTTGCATTTGTAGTTGTAGTGGTAGTGTCGTGTGGTTGTAGCTGTAGTTGCAGTTGTAGTTGTGTATCTATCTATCTATCTATCTATCTACCTATCTGTCTATCTGTCTGTCTGTCTGTCTATCTGTCTATCTGTCTGTCTTTCTGCAAGTTTGAAAACAAAGCTATCCTGCGAGACTTCCTCATTTCTTGAACTTGACAACGTCAAAGACGAAGCTATTCTGCGAGACTTCCTCAAGTTTCCAAGTTGACGACATCAAAACGAAGCAATTGTGCGAGACTTCCTTCAAAAATGGAAATTGAGTGCAGAGCTGACGGCCTGGTACCATTGCGTTTTGCGATTTTTGCATTCAGGTGTTGGGTCATACCACGACAGTGGAATCTATACCACGACAAGATATAAAAAACCACGACAAGAGGGTAGCACGAGTAGCGCATACCATGTTCATACCTTGTTCAATTGATGATTTGTTCATACCTTTGCCACTAATCAAACCAAATTTGCCACTAATCAAACCAAATTTGCCACTAATCAAACCAAATTTGCCACTAATCGCCACTAATCAAACCACCGTAGCCCAAGCTATCTCAGCCCAGTGTAGCCCAAGCTATCTCAGCCCAGTGTAGCCCAAGCTATCTCAGCCCAGTGTAGCCCAAGTCAGCCCAGTGTAGCCCATGTCAGCTTCTTACTTAGTTCCAATTCATAAACAATTAGCAAGGCTGTTGCTTCAAGGTTCCAGCACCCAGACTTCCCCAGTCCCGAATCCGTAAGCCTCCTCCACCAAATTCGGTAAAATAGCGGAAACAATCCGGAAGCCTCCTCCCCACAATCCGGTAAAAATCCGCAAACAATCCGGAAGCGTCCTCCCCACAATCCGGTCAAAATCCGTAAGCAATCCGGAAGCCTCCTCCCCACAATCCGGTAAAAATCCGTAAGCAATCCGGAAGCCTCCTCCCCAAATTCCGGTAAAAATCCGTAAGCAATCCGGAAGCCTCCTCCCCAAAATCCGGTCAAAATCCGTAAACAATCCGGAAGCCTCCTCCCCACAATCCGGAAAAAATCCGTAAAAAATCCGGAAGCTTCCTCCCCACAATCCGGTCAAAATCCGTAAGCAATCCGGAAGCCTCCTCCCCACAATCCGGTAAAAAAAAATCCGTAAACAATCCGGAAGCCTCCTCCCCACAATCCGGAAAAAATCCGTAAAAAATCCGGAAGCCTCCTCCCCACAATCCGGAAAAAATCCGTAAAAAATCCGGAAGCTTCCTCCCCACAATCCGGTCAAAATCCGTAAGCAATCCGGAAGCCTCCTCCCCAAAAAGCCGGAAAAAATCCGTAAACAATCCGGAAGCCTCCTCCCCACAATCCGGAAAAAATCCGTAAAAAATCCGGAAGCTTCCTCCCCACAATCCGGTCAAAATCCGTAAGCATTCCGGAAGCCTCCTCCCCAAAAAGCCGGAAAAAATCCGTAAACAATCCGGAAGCCTCCTCCCCACAATCCGGAAAAAATCCGTAAAAAATCCGGAAGCCTCCTCCCCACAGTCCGCAAAAAATCCGTAAAAAATCCGGATTGTCGGGAGGAGGCTTCCGGATAGCTTACGGATTTTTACCGGATTGTCGGGAGGAGGCTTCCGGATAGCTTACGGATTTTTACCGGATTGTGGGGAGAAGGCTTCCGGATTTTTTACGGATTTTTTCCGGATTGTGGGGAGGAGGCTTCCGGATTGTTTACGGATTTTTACCGGATTTTGGGGAGGAGGCTTCCGGATTGTTTACGCATTTTTACCGGATTGTGGGGCTTCCGGATTGTTTACGGATTTTTACCGGATTTTGGGGAGAGGGCTTCCGGTAGAGTTACGGATTTTTACCGGATTTTGGGGAGGAGGGCTTCCGGATCGGTGACGGAATTTGACCGGATTTTGGGGGGGAGACTTCCGGATTGTTTACGGAGTTTAACCGGATTTTGAGAAGGAGGCTTACGGATTGTTTACGGATCTTTGCCTAATTTCTAACATAGACCCGGGCAAGCCGGCGGCGGAAGTTTCCCAAACATAAATGACCTATAGTTCAAAGACAACCTGTCCCGACCGTGTCCTTCCCTCGACACTCCACACCTCACACTGCACACTGCCCTCTTCGCACTCCAAACTTCAAACTTCACACTCCACACTTCACACTCCACACTTCTCACTTCTCACTGCTTCCTTCACACTCCAAACCTCACACTTCACACTGCACACTTCACACTTCACAGTCCACACTTCACACTTCACAGTCCACACTTCACACTTCACAGTCCACACTTCTCACTTCGCACTTCACACTTCACACTTCACACTCCACATTTCACACTTCTCACTTCTCACTGCTTCCTTCACACTCAAAACTTCACACTTCACACTTCCCACTTCGCACTTCACACTCCACACTTCACAGTCCACACTTCACACTTCTCACTTCACACTTCTCACTTCTCACTGCTTCCTTCACACTTCTCACTTCGCACTTCACACTCCACACTTCACAGTCCACACTTCACACTTCTCACTTCTCACTGCTTCCTTCCCACTCCAAACTTCACACTCCAAACTTCACACTTCTCACTTCGCACTTCACACTCCACACTTCACTCACACTTCACACTTCACACTTCTCACTTCTCACTGCTTCCTTCACACTCCACACTTCACAGTCCACACTTCACACTTCTCACTTCTCACTGCTTCCTTCCCACTCCAAACTTCACACTCCAAACTTCACACTTCTCACTTCGCACTTCACACTCCACACTTCACACTGCGCTCTTCGCACTCCAAACTTAAACTTCACACTCCACACTCCACACTTCACACTTCACACTGCACACTTCACACTCCAAACCTCACACTTCACACTTCACACTGCGCTCTTCGCACTCCAAACTTAGACTTCACACTCCACACTTCACACTTCTCACTGCTTCCTTCACATTCCAAACCTCACACTTCACACTTCACACTTCACACTGCGCTCTTCGCACTCCAAACTTAAACTTCACACTTCACATTCCACACTTCACACTCCACACTTCACACTGCTTCCTTCACACTTCACGCTTCACACTGCACTCTTCACGCCCCACACTTCGCACTGCTCTAAATCTACGTGCAGCAAAAAAACATTAGTGCCAAAATGGAGAAAATCTGCTAACAAATCCAGGTCGCAGCTTTCATGCAGCCACTCCAAGACGATTTCCGAGATCCAGCTGCAAAAGACAATAGTATTACGAATGCAGCCACAGCACGAAGCAACCTTGACGCAGCCATTACATTGCGATCTGCAGAGATTGAGTTCCAAAACACAATAGAACTACGCGCAACGGCGTCGGAAATTGTAGCTCCAAAACCGGATCTCGACGCCAGAGCGAAAAAAAGACGATTTTGAAGCACTTTTTAAAAAGATTTTTAGAAGGAAAATCACTAGCGCCAAATGTAGAAAATCTGCTGACAAATCACTGTCGCAGCCTTCATGCAGCCACTCCAATACGATTTACGAGATCCAGCTGCAAAAGACAATAGTATTACGAATGCAGCCACAGCACGCAGCAACCTTGACGCAGCCATTACAATGCGATCTGCAGAGATTGAGTTCCAAAACACAATAGAAATACGCGCAACGGCGTCGGAAATTGTAGCTCCAAAACCGGATCTCGACGCCAGAGCGAAAAAAAGACGATTTTGAAGCACTTTTTAAAAGGATTTTTAGAAGGAAAATCATTAGCGCCAAAATGGAGAAAATCTCCTGACAAATCACTGTCGCAGCCTTCATGCAGCCACTCCAATACGATTTACGAGATCCAGCTGCAAAAGACAATAGTATTACGAATGCAACCACAGCACGAAGCAACCTTGACGCAGCCATTACAATGCGATCTGCAGAGACTGAGTTGCAAAACACAATAGAACTACGGGCAACGGCGTCGGAAATTGTATAGCTCCAAAACCGGATCTCGACGCCAGAGCGAAAAAAAGACGATTTTGAAGCACTTTTTAAAATTATTTTTAGAAGGAAAATCACTAGCGCCAAAATGAAGAAAATCTGCTGACAAATCACTGTCGCAGCCTTCATGCAGCCACTCCAATACGATTTACGAAGTCCAGCTGCAAAAGACAATAGTATTACGCATGCAGCCAAAGCAGGAAGCAACCTTGCAATCCCATTTACATTGCGGGAAGGATACTACAGTTGCAAATCACAATGGAATTCCATTGGCAACTCATCCACCAGCACCACTTGCAATCCCATTTACAATGCGGGAACGATCCTACAGTTGCAAATCACAATGGAATTCTGTCGACCACACATGCACGAAAAACAGTTGACACCCCATTTACAATGCGGAACCGATCCGAGAATGATCCGAGACCGATCCGAGACCGATCCGAGCATGATCCGACCACACACGAGACCGTCTCGCACCCGTCGCACCGCAGAGGTAGATCATCGAGGTTCGGGGACACACTTTGTATGGAAAAACATAGGGTTTCGTGCATCTGCTATCTCTCAAAAACGCATTTCGTGCGAGACTTCCTCCAAAACTCCATCGGCAACTCCTCCACCAGCACCACTTGCAATGCCATTTACAGTGAGGGAACGATCCTTAGAGTTGCAAATCACAATGGACTTCCATCAGCAACTCATCCACCAGCACCACTTGCAACCCCATTTACAATGCGGGAACGATCCTACAGTTGCAAATCACAATGGAATTCTGTCGACCGCACATGCACGAAACACAGGTGACACCCCATTTACAATGCGGAACCGATCCGACCATGGTCCGAGACCGATCCGAGCATGATCCGACCACACACGAGACCGTCTCGCACCCGTCGCACCGCAGAGGTAGATCATCGACGTTCGGGGACGCACTTTGTATGGAAAAACATAGGCTTTCGTGCATCTGCTATCTCTCAAAAACGCATTTCGTGCGAGACTTCCTTCAAAACTCCATCGGCAACTCATCCGGCAGCACCACTTGCAATCCCATTTGCATTGCGGGAACAATCAATGCCCTAACTAACTCTTTCTTTGATTAACCCTTTCCCTGACGAACTCTTTCTTTGCTAACTCTTTCTTTGACTACCTCATATATCCTGACTAACTCTGTCTTTGACAAACTCTTTCCCTCACTAACTCTTTCTTTGACTAACTCTTTCTTTGACTAACTGTTTCTTTGACTAACTCTTTCTTTGACTAACTTTTTCCCTGACTAACTGTTTCTTTGACTAACTCTTTCTTTGACTAACTCTTTCTTTGACTAACTCTTTCCCTGACTAACTGTTTCTTTGACTAACTCTTTCTTTGACTAACTCTTTCTTTGACTGACTCTTTCCCTGACTAACTGTTTCTTTGACTAACTCTTTCTTTGACTAACTCTTTCCCTGACTAACTGTTTCTTTGACTAACTCTTTCTTTGACTAACTCTTTCTTTGACTAACTTTTTCCCTGACTAACTGTTTCTTTGACTAACTCTTTTGACTAACTCTTTCTTTGACTAACTCTTTCTTTGACTAACTCTTTCTTTGACTAACTCTTTCTTTGACTAACTCTTTCCCTGACTAACTGTTTCTTTGACTAACTCTTTCTTTGACTAACTCTTTCTTTGACTAACTTTCCCTGACTAACTGTTTCTTTGACTAACTCTTTCTTTGACTAACTCTTTCTTTGACTAACTCTTTGACTAACTCTTTCCCTGACTAACTCTTTCTTTGACTAACTCTTTCTTTGACTAACTCTTTCCCTGACTAACTGTTTCTTTGACTAACTCTTTCTTTGACTAACTCTTTCCCTGACATTCTAAAAGTCCGTAACACGGAAGTTTCTCCCCCTAAACTTCCTTTGATAATAGGAGGATGCTTACGGATTGTTTACGGATTTTTACCGGATTGTGTAATGAAGGCAAGGGGAGGAAGTTTAAATAAAGAGTTAGATTTTAGATGAACGCATTGTGGAAGGCAAGGCTAGATGGTGAATCGCAGGTGCTCCAGCACCAACTCGTTGGTCACTCATTGACCAATTGATGGTGAATTCAGAAATTATCTTTGGTCAATGAATTTTCTAGCTGAGACAGAATGTGTATTCGGGATCTAGGCATTGGATGTGATTCCTGTTTTCACAGCCAAAGGAATGAAGGCTAGACCCTAAACTTCTCGGCCAACAGGCGATCGCATCTGTCACAAATACAGAAGGTGCGCTTAGCAGCTAGTTCTTAGTCCCTCACAAGCACAGCCCACCAAGCCTGAAATTGGCGACCCTAAGCTCTGTTCTAGCATTGTGGATACGTGCATCGCAACGACAAGCTGGTCAAAAGCGTCAAGCTGCTTGAATCATAAGTTGCCAAACGTTGCTAAATCGATCCAACCTCCAAACTTTTCCAGTGGAATCCACCACTTTGAGCTTGTATTGTACCCTTCCATGACTATTTCTTTTATAATCATTTTGGACAAGGCCAGCAGCGATGCGTGCTTGATGGAGGCCCGGACTGGCTTCGCTGGTAGTAGATTGATGATTCAATGGTGCATCCCAAGATCCCAAGTGTATGTCTGATCTGACTGGTGGCTAGTTTTGCGAGGCTTCACTGTAAGCTTACGGACTCCTGGGGTTGAAAAGAGTTTTGGTCGGCGCAGGTGAAGAAAATCATCCACCGGAAGAAGATTTGCTGATTTCACTCCATGCTGATGTCCTGAGAATGACAATGAACCTTTTCTTTTCGCATTCAACATTTATATCCATACATTGCTTCTGCTTCTGTTTGTATATTTCGATTTTGTGACCAGTCTGTTCCGCTTTTCTCAACCTCTAGGGTTGATTTCTACTTGACCAAAATGGTCAGCTGGCTAATTGAGAGGTGAAACGTAACCATCAAGCAGGATTCAATCACTGATGCCAAACAGATCCATCACAACTGGCAATGGAAAACAATGCGCAACTTCAGACTCGTCTGCGGTAGTCAGCAGTGTTTTCACGTGATGTGGTTTTAGTATTTTTTTTATAAATTGGTAAATATATATATAGTATGGTTTATATATATATATATTTGTAATTATATATTCTCATAGTAGTTTGTGTTGTTTGTTTTTTGGTAATGAAGCATTTCATTGATTAAAACACAATGAAACCAGTTCATTAAGAGTGTGATTGCTGGCTACGCAGACAGTCGATGATGTGTTTGCCAATCGTGCTTAAAATCTTTGGTCCTTGTCGTGGTTCGCAGCCGGGTTTTGTCGTGGTTTGGAAACCTAGTTTTAGTCGTGGTGAAAACGTACTCTCTTTGCATTCCATCTGTTTAAAGTACTGCGCCTGCCACGAAAAAGTGAGGCCAGGTCATACAAAGTGCTGCATCTGTCACGCAAAATCATCTTAGCAAACCTGAAGATCTGACGCTCCAAAATGCAACCCTTTTCAGGGAATCTCGCCCTGACCTTTAACATCTCTGGTGAACACGTCTCTTGTAATGCGCCCGCCACGGGACTTGCATCTTTGCAGATCCTCTTCAAATGTCCTACACCTGCCAATGTTTTTGGAACTGCTACAAAACCCTCACGTTTTGCTCACTTTCAAGGTGCAGAATCCCTTGCCCATGCCACGCAAAACCATATCCTAACTTCCAAAAGTGGTCCGAGACCGTCAGTTTTTCACGTTTTTCACTTCCAAATGTGCTTCGCGCCACAACGGCGTGCACTTTTTCGACATCTCAACTTCCAAAAGGGCTCCGGGCATGGTGTGCTTTGTACATTTTGACTTCGAAATCTGCTTCGCGCCACGGCGGCGTCCACTTTCGACATCTCAACTTCCAAAAGTGATCCGAGACCTCGAAATGTGCTTCGCACCACAACGGCGTGCACATTCTCAACATTCTCAACTTCAAAAAGTGCTTCGAACCTGGTATGCTTTGCACATTTTGACTTCAAAATGTGCTTCGCGCCACAACGGCGTGCAATTTTTCATCTCTCATCTCCCCAGACGGCTCCGCACCCGCCGCTTTAGCGAGCCTACTTTTCGACCCTCCGGAACTACCTTCTGTCTTCTGATTCTTTCTCTTCTCTGATATTCTTTCTTCTTCTTTTCTCTTCTCTTCTCTGACTCTTCCCACCTCTGCTTTTTCATTTGTCCATATTGTCGGAAGTTTGACTTCTAAACTTCTTTCGATTATATCTAGGGAGATGGCTATAGTGCAGAGTAAGGACATTGACCCAGAAAATTCCAATGACTGATGATAACCCCTGGGTTTATTGTGCATTCTCACTACTATGCTGAGTATGGGGCATTTGACTTTCAGGGTGAAGTGAGTCTGCCAGTCCGGGCTTATGTTCTTGCAAAGCACTTGACAACTGTGAGATCCCTCAAAATCATCAACAGCCTCTCTCTCTCTCTGTGTCTCCCTCTACGTATTGTATATACACATATATTGATGGGTGGTTTCATATATATATATATATACACCATTTAATATGTTTCATTTTCCATCCATCACAAATGGGACACAATGCTTTCAGGATTCACATATTCCCCACACACACATATTTTTTCTTAGTGTGAAACATCACCCTCTCTTCGGATCTGGGTAGCTTGGGACAGGGGGCCGAGGCTTCTGCTAGGCCCCAGTAGCCTGGCAGCAGCAATAGGTGGATGGTGTTTTTAAAATGATTATATGCTGTATCTTATCGTGGTCTATGGTGATTTCACTGTTGTTGTTGGTTGGTTGGTTGGTTGGTTGGTTGGTTGGTTGGTTGGTTGGTTGGTTGGTTGGTTGGTTGGTTGGTTGGTTGGTTGGTTGGTTGGTTGGTTGGTGGTGTTGTTGTTGTTGTTGGTTGTTGTTGGTTGTTGGTTGTTGGTTGCTGGTTGTTGTTGGTTGTTGGTTGTTGGTTGCTGGTTGTTGGTTGTTGGTTGTTGGTTGGTGGTTGGTGGTTGTTGGTTGTTGGTTGTTGGTTGTTGGTTGCTGGTTGGTGTTGGTTGTTGGTTGTTGGTTGCTGGTTGTTGGTTGTTGGTTGTTGGTTGGTGGTTGGTGGTTGTTGGTTGTTGGTTGTTGGTTGTTGGTTGGTGGTTGTTGGTTGTTGGTTGTTGGTTGTTGGTTGTTGGTTGTTGTGGTTGTTGTGGTTGTTGGTTGTTGGTTGTTGGTTGTTGGTTGTTGTTGTTGTGGTTGTGGTTGTGGTTGTTGTGGTTGGTGGTTGTTGGTTGTTGGTTGTTGGTTGTTGGTTGTTGGTTGTTGGTTATTGGTTATTGGTTGTGGTTGTGGTTGTTGTGGTTGTTGTTGTTGTTGTTTGCTTTTGTTGTTGTTGTTGTTTGTTTGTTTGTTTGTTGGTTGGTTGGTTTGTTTGTTTGTTTGTTTGTTTGTTTGATGTTATTGATGTTATTGATGTTACCATATAAAATAACTAATATTTTTGGATGACTCTGCACAGTTGGGGCGGATTCATTCATGGTTGGTGTCAAATTCAAAAACATGCTGAACATTTCACTTAATTGGCGTTTGTTTCAAGTGGCCGTTTGAACTCAACATGGGGACAAAAAAATCGTGATTCATGGGGATTCCAGAGAGCTGACGCTTGGAAAAAAAAACAACATGTTTGAAGAGTACCCTCTGGTAAACATATAAAAAACTATGGAAAATCACCATTTTTAATAGGTCAATCAGCTATAAATGGGGTATTTTCAATAACTATGTAACAACAAATTACCAAAGGGTAAATGGAAATTTTCCATGATTTCCCTTCCTACGTTAGGTTTAAGATGCACTGTATCTCAGTTTTGCGGCTATTTCAGTTGGGCAACTTTGGGTTTGATCAATGCCATACCAAGACTGGTCAAATAAGAAACACTTTCATGGAAATTGAATTGAAAAATGCACAAAAATTAACTGTCTTCAACGGGATGTTTGCATCGACATTTTTCTTTGCTCGTTTGTTAACGGGAATATATGATCGTCAAGTATATATATCTCAATCCTGCATTTGTTCAACCCATTTCCACACTTGTCGAATCCCATGGCTTCTTCCACGCCCTAACTTCAAGCTCATGAACTTCTACAGTTTCCAGACTTGGATGAATGGACCATGTTCACAAGAAACCTCCATTTTTTTGGGCGAAAGCTGATGGCATCAGTTAGTCAATCCATTGAACACCGAACCGCACCAAGGAACCCATCGACTGCAGCCAGCAGCCATGATCCGCCCAAAAGAGCGTGATGTGGAAAAATCGCTGGCGGAATGCTGACTGTGAGTTGGAGAGTCATTTTTAGGATCATCATCCCCAACATTCCCCATGTTTTTGTACTCAGATGCTTTCTAAATGATGTGACCTTCCCGAGAAACTGCAGAAATTGATATTTTTGGACCCCCTGCTATCCGATCTGTTCAAATTTGTGGATAGAAAGTTCTACACAGATACTGATAGCCATTGAGGGATTGTTGCACTGCCATGTTTGATTACAAGAGGATACCAATCTTTCTCCATGATATCAATGGTAGCCATATCCATGGAGTATGTACCAAGATTTACCCCCCAAAAATGGTTCACACGGAGCGTATGAGATATGTTGGACCAGGGCCACCTGGAACTGGATGAAAAGTAACCAGCAGGAACACTCTTCCATAGTCTCTGGTTAAACTAGCTATGAAAAAACATGTTTACATATGTGTTAAATAGAGATATATATTATATATTATATATATAATCAAACTAAATTTGCCATGTTCCATAGCAAACTGTTAATCTACAGGAGGGACAGTAACCTTTAGCCTATGATTCAAAGTCCCACATTTTTAATTTGGGTTTCTGCCATCTTTCGATCTTACATGGTGAAAAAACAATGTCCAGCTTGCACACGTCTTGCCAGGTGGCCTTCAGATTGGGCAATACCAAGTTGCTGTTTATGAACTGCCATCTAGCTGCACATGCGGACAAGATGCAGGCGCCTGCGCCACAAGTGGGCCAAGCGGGATCCTTATGCCAAGTCATTGACTGGCTAGCGACCTTACTGGCGAAGGTCACCAGAAGTCATCAGAAATCATGGTTACTGGGAGGGATTAGCCTCCAATGACTCGCATTGTGCGAACTGGAAGCCATGGGCCCAAAAGTGAGACAGGATTTGCCAACCATCGCTATATATTCCAATATAGCTATCTTAAATTACCAGAGGGTCCCAAACATTGATTATTTCTGAGTTGTGAAGTATAGTCAGTATAGTCATTTGTCCAGAAAGTGTCACCAAAAGTGACCGAAAAGACACCGCAATGTTTGTGCAGATTCTGAGGGTATCGGTAGGTTTTGGTGCAGGTGCGAGCGACATTTTGCTGTGGGGTCTAGTGTAGTTGTGATTGTTGAGGTCATTTACTGTATTTTGGTAGAAGTCAGCCTATTGAGATACTAGACCAAATTAAGGTTATATACTGTACATAAAGTTACTAATATATTGTAATATAATATAATATATATGTACGCACTATATAATAATATAATATATATATATATAAACAAAAATGATGTATTTGTAAATACATCTAAATACACAAATTATGTAACTTCCTATGGGAGGCATGCGGAGGCTCTGCCCCAGGAGCGAACGCAGTCGATGCACCGGATTTTAGAGACGTCTCCGATACGGAAACGAAAGGACGCGATTGGCATGGTTGGTTCATGGGGCCGTGATTACCCTCTGGTAAACCTACAAAAAACTATGGAAAATTGCCATTTATGGTTGATTTACCGAGTAAAAATTGTGATTTCCCATAGTTATGTTAGTTTACCGGAGGGTACCCACTTTCATATCTTTCATGAAGGAACATAGGATTATGTAATTATGTAGGATTGTTTTTCCGAAATCTAGCTTTAGTAAAGATCGAAAAGGGTGTGTGTGTGTGTGCGCGTGTCAGGTTAGAATGCGGTGGGCTTAGGAGTCGCATATGTGTTTTGCGACTCCTGAGAACTAGCCGCTTTTGAAGATATTTGAAGATCATTTCCTTTGTGGCACAACATTCTTCTTGATCATCCGTGTCAGCTGCAAACGAATTGGCACTGCCTTTTCGCCATGGCCGGAACCTCATAAAATGGCAACATGGTATCCACTGGTATCCCATGCTATCCCCCAATTCAAAGACGCGACACTACACGGGAACTCCAGAATCTGCACAGCCACCGGTTTGGAGGATATGAGTGGAGTTCATCGAGAGTATGATCGTGTTTTCTTCATGGCCGGGGGTCCCAGCAAGCTCTGGAAATATGGATGGCATATGTAGGATCGATAGGATGGATAGTGGGTGCTTCGAAGCATGCTGAGACCCACATTCCATGCCAGTTGATCCCATAAGTTGTCCCGCGGACATCATCCTGTATCTGGGTTGTGACATCTTCCCCGTTTCGTATAGTAGAGCCATTTTCACACCTGCTGCCCCAACAGAAGCGGCCCAACACGCACACACACATACACACACAATATATATACCCATGCATTGAGTTTGGCAGGCTTGTGTGTGCATGTATCATCTTTAAGTGTTTCAATGAATGCTATCATTTTGGCTCAAGTAAACTTGAACCAAAATAGCATTCATTGCTGTTTTCTTTCTTGGTCTTGGTAAGGGGTGACCTTTCCAGACCTTGATTGGGTGGTTCAAACTATCTACAAGGGGTGACCTTGTATGCAGCGCAAACTCCCAGGAATCGATATCCCGGCAGCCACTGAGGCGAAGATCCTTCATGCTGCTGCTTTCCTGGAGTTTAAGAGCCACGTGGAAAGGCTGGCGCGGGAGGGCTCTGATGCTGCAGCATACACATGCTGGATGCATGGTATTGAAGTGTTGCATTCCTCCTACGTCATCACGACTGGGACAGATTCAGAACTTTTCCCCCCTCTGCCGAAGCTACCCTGTTGCCTTGATGACTGCCAGCGTTGCGCAGCTCATGTGGGGGGGTTCAAGTTCCCGTGGCTCGGCTTGTGGAACAGCCGTGGCGTTGTGTTGCCCGACGATGTGGCGCCTGCGGATGCTTGGGCGTACTACTACCAGCACCAGGACCCAATGGACCTGCTGCTGGTCGCCGCCTACACGAATCTCAAAGTGGCCGCTGACATCGTGCCCCAGGATCTCTACGGGTTGCAGCTCAGGTGCTCAGCGGGCGACGCTGGGCAGCTGGGCTTGGGGGAGCTGTTCGATCAATGGAGGAGCTGGCTCAGATGCACAGGCCCTCACGAGCTCCTGCCGGTCTTCCTCGAGCCGCGGCATTTCCCCAGAGCACCTAGGGGGCGACCCTGGGGGGCCTGGGGGAGAGAAGGCGCCAGGGCACATCGAGCGCTATGTGGATGGCTGGAATGCCAGGAGTGCAGAGACCCCACCAGGCGCGTGTGCTGGGCATGCTGCGTCGGGATGTGTAGCGACTGCTTCACCTGGCGTGAGCCATGCAGCACTTGTGGAGGACGTAAGAAGATGTTTGCTGCAGGTTGATTTTATGACAGAGGAGGCACCTCTGAAGTCACCGCAGCATCTTTTTGCTCTCCGCACCTTAGCAATCTTGTTAGGGTGCAGCGCCATGGCATCAGGCGGCAAAGGCTACTATGCAGCGCAAGCGGCAGCCTCGTCCTCGTCAGGGGGTGACCCTGAACCGGGATGGAGAGCAGCCGACTCCTTGATGATGATAGCTGCACAGCGTGCGCGTCAATGGAGGGAGAACGAAGGTCTCCTGGACGACAACGACTTCGCCTATGCCTACACCGACTACGATCAAGTCGTTGGACTAGCTGGCCATCACGTAGCGGATGACTGGCTGCAGACAAGAGCAAGGGTGGAAGAGCACCTCCTTGCTGCTGGGGCCAAAGTCGTGGAGGACAACCCCAAGGGTTCCGTCACTCTGCGCCCTGTGCGCAAGACAATCTACAAGAAAAAGCCCAAGGCCGTCAACGTCACCAAGAACCTGGATGAGGCCGTCCAAAAGCGGGTGAACGGCTTGGGGTCGATGTTTGTCGGAATGGGCGCATACAAACCAGCTGGCATCTTGACAGACACCCTCAAGGCCGAATGGAAACAAACGTGCAAGAGGATCGCCGAGAAGAAGGTGAAGGACGCGGAGAAGGCGACCATTGACCGAGTGGTCAACACCTGGTTGGAGCTGAGGGCCTTCTTGGAGAGTCGGGGGCGACCCGCTCCTCCTGGAATGGTCGACTTGGATCAGTTCCTCAACCATACCCAGGCGCCAGCACGAGCACTCCAAGCCTTGAAGTGGATGAACAAGAATGCCGACCAAGACATGGAGCTGGGAAACTTGCAAGTGCCTACAACACCCAGGGCGACTGGGCAGCGTGGGCAAGCACCAGTGGTGGAGCCGCCATTAGTGCAGGCCTTGGAGGACCGCATCATGGAGTTGCACGCGGTCGGCGATGAGAGGTGGTCAGTTCTTCTGGCTCCTTGGATCATGTCGTTTGGCTGTTTGAGGTATGCGCACATCGCGCGGTCAGAACCTCGGCGCCTCACCGCTGCATTCCTCCATTGCAGGTGCCCTAAGGGAAAACAAAAGCATGCCCGCGAAGGTTTCGACTTTGCGGTGCCGGCCACATTTGCCAACGGCTTCTTTTGGGCCAAGGAAGTGCTGGAGGCATACAGGACGCTGGCACCAGCAAGGCAGAGACTTGCAGGCCTCTGTTTTTCGGACGAAGGGCGCCCATGGACGATCCTAGAAGTGCAAGAGACGATGCAACAGGAAATGTCCGTGTTCCTCGACAATCCAGAAGACCTGACCACCTACAGCTGGAGGAGGCTTGCACCCACGGTGGCCCAGTTGTTAGGATGCAGGCCTGAAGAAATGGCAGCCCTGGGTGACTGGCAAAACAAGAGTGAGCAACCAGAGGTGGGGGCGATGGCATTTCACTATTCTTCGGCAAAATACGCCGCGTCGGTCAAGGTGAAATCCCTGATCTGGGGCGCTACAGCCAAGCTCGCTAGCAACCTGCTGTGGGAGGCGATCCCGCAGGCAGAGCTAGATGCAGCCCGAGCTCATGGCCTGACTGAAGCCGACAGGTTGCTGCGTCAAGACCGCCAACCTATTTGGGCCTCTGCACACAGCTTTCAGGACGTGAAGAAGAGGCTCAAGTTGTCACAGCAGTTCGTTGAAGCGGCACAGCAAGCCCGACAAGAGGCCGAAGCCGCACCGGCACCTCAGATGCCTGATCAACTCAATGGCAAGGTGCTGACGGCCACTTTGAAGAATGGTAAGGCCATTTGCCCGGAGTTTCAGACGAACGAGTGCCCGAATCCGGCAGACTCCTGCCCCTTCGGAGTGCACTTGTGTGCCATCCTACAAAAATCAGGACGGGCATGTGGTGGCAAGCACGGCGCAGGCGTCTGCAACATCAAGCGGGCGGTGTTGGCCGCAACAGCAGTGCCAGCGGCACCCAGCTGCCGCTGCTACACCCAAGCCACCGGCCACAGCTGCGCAGTCCAGGGCTACAGCCACAACGCCGAAGCGCTTGGCCGCTCCTGGGAAGCCACAGATCAAGGCCATGCCAAAGAAAGGCCGTGGCAAAGCAGCAGGAGACACCTTGGACCTCCACTTGGAGCGGTTGGGTGTGGGCTCAGGGACAGCCCAAGCCCCGACTTGCATCTGGACATCCCCAAAGGGTGGTGGCATCTACCTGGCAGGACTTCCAATGAGGCAGACGGTGGACAAGTTCCCCAAGACAGCGTTGCAGATCTGCTGCTTCCCGAATGGTCCTGAGAGCCGGGGGGGTGACCCTCCCGGGAGCTCAGTTGATGACCTTCGCGGCGGCATACAGCCAGGAACGCAACGAACAGTGGACAGACGTGTGGCCGGCCGTCAAGAACACTGTTTGGCACGGCGACAACGTCGTGGTGCACTGCATCAAGGGGCGACACCGGGGTGCTTTCTTAGGCATCCTTTGCCGCGCATTGCTGGCCGGTGAATCCATTGAGGATGCCAACCACTTATACGTGGAGAGCCGCAGGGATACAGAGCTGAACAAGGTTATTCGCGACCAAGGCATGCGGAAGTGGCTGCACAAGACCTTCCAGGACACTGCGGTGGGAACACAGCACCCTGAGCCGCAGGGATATGCAGCTACGGAGAGGTCCAGCACCCATGTCACGGTCGAGGACGGCATCACCTTGTGCCAGCATAAGCAGGCTGATGGGAAGGCGAAGCGCCTGGTGAACCCATACATGTCCACGGACGTCTTTGAAGCTCTGGCATGGGAGCGCCCCTGGTGTGACCAGTGCCTCCGTCGAGCGCCAGCGTCATGGTGGCCGCCTGCCTAAGCTGCCCAAGCCGAATTTTTGGCCTTTGCGCTGATCAGCAGCACTGGCCCGTTCCGGCCATGGAGAGCCGAATTCATCAGCTCGGGGCTTGGATAAGAGCATCAATCCAGCCTGCATGACCGCCCCCAGCAGTAACATCATGCGCGAGAGGAAAATAGTAGAGCCAGGTGACTTTCAGTAGGGTGCCCACTGAGCAAGTGCCGTGCCCTCATGTTTTTCGTTGTGTTTCAAGTTTTTCCTTTCATGACAACACACAAGACCATCTGGGAGGGGGACCTCAGATAGTCTAGTGTACCATAGCTCTGTGGCGGCATGAAGGTGATGTCATGTGAGGTCGCAACATAGCTGTGCGTTGCACACATGTCCAGATTTCACATCAGTGTATGTAAGGGTCCAGTTATTTCATGCCACGCCAGGCTGTTCCAGCACAACGCACGGGGGAGACCCGAGGCGCAGTTTTCAGTCAAAGGGAGGGGATCCCTGGGCCTTAGCTAGAGGGGTGTCCTCGAGAATAGGCCATGGAGACTGATAAAGTCCCACTGGAAAAGGGTTCCCCGGAGGAAATCCTAAGGAAGTTGGGTGACAACTTCTCGTTGGATGATGGGGTAATTACAGCCCTGCTCCGGTTGGGCGTCGAAAGTTTGCAAGAGTTTCGTTTCCTCTGGGCATCGGAGCAAGCCATTGAGCCCTGGGTTGCTAAGCTGGGCCTGGGGGATAAGGCACTGCTGATGACGGCTCGAGTCCGCAGAGCATGGGCCGCAGTGGGACTCTACTACCGTCAGGTGGAGCAGGATCGATCCAAGATTGCGCTGTCGGACTTGGACACCATGCTTGGGGAGACCGAGCTGCGCGACACCAAGCAGCAGTTTTGGAGACGCTACAAGATGCGCTTCCCCCCAGAGATCCACCCAGCAGACACCACCATCTCCAGAGTCGCCAGAGAAATGCAGAAGCGCATGCTTTGCGTGTACAACATATGGAGAGTGAAAACCCTTCAATTCCAGCTCACTACATCGCAGAAGAAGCGCAAACTCAGCGAAGGACTGTTCTTGGAAGATGGCGACGATGAGGAGGTGGTCACCCATGATGTTGACAACTACCTGGACAGGTTGTTCACCCTGATGTTGGCTTATGCCATGGCAGGGTGCTCTGGGGTGACCGGAGCACCAGATGCCGCGCAAGAGCTCAACTTAGGAGCCGATACAGTCAAGTTTGTCAACGTCCCCATGGACATCGTCTACAAGTACTACTTCAGAGCTAAGCGCAGTGTCAGGTCTGCCCACCTCACAGCGCATGCAATGGCTCCAGGCCAAAGATGTGGAGGAACGTAGTGAGTGGGTGTCCAAATTTCGTGAGTCTACGATGAGCCTGGGACAGGTGATCAGCGAGATCTACACGTCCAGGGACGCTCATTGGTCTGCACCAGGGCCTGCTACCCCGGACAGGAAGAATGCAGCCCCCACCGCAGCCTCTACTGCAAGTCCATCTAAGGTGCCGCCAAGCACATCACCCTTGAAGTTGGGCAAGCCGATCAATGGCAAACCCGTGGCAACGGCAATGAAGGATGGTACCAAACTTTGCCCGCAATTTCAACGCGGAGGCTGCAAGGCCAAACCATGTCCTCAAGGAGCCCATCGATGCGGAGCAGTTGTCAGAAAAGATCGGGTATGTGGAGCGTTCAACCACGGTGCAGCCAATTGCACTGGTAAGCGTTGACACGCCCCAGAAGAGGAGGCGGCTGCCTCTTTTGGGTCAGATGAGCTAGAGCCGCAAGAGGGGCGACCTCTTATGGCAGATCTCATGGCAGGTCCCAACGCACCCCTCACCAAAGCATTCATCAGTTGCGGGTGGCAATGCATTACAGTGGATTGGTTGTTGGATGACAGCCATGACCTGTCAGATGAGCGCCGGCAACACTCCCTGAGCAAACAGCTTGAAGAGGTGATCTTCATAGCGGCAGCTATCGACTGTTCGACAAAGAGTAGGGCCAGGGAGATCCCCAGGAAATTTGAAGACGGGCGGCCAGCCCCTGGTCCTCTTCGATCCGAGGTCTACCCTGATGGCCTGCCTCACCTCAACAGCCGGGATGCCCAAAGAGTTGACCTTGACAACAAAGCCTGCAACTATGTCTTGGGCGAAATTCAGAAGTTGCGGGATAGGGGGGGAGGCAGTGTGCGTGAAAACCCTGCCCGTTCCTTGCACTGGTGGACGTCCACAGAGGTGACTATGTGGGAATCAGGACAATGGTTCGACACAGCCTACGCGGCATGTACTTTGGGTGGGGCGCGTTGCAAGCATCAAGTGCTACGGCACAATGTGGAGGAGATCCAACGCTGGCCCCCAGCCAATTGCCACCATGTACACGATCCACAGGAATGGACCCCCTACACCTCCGACGGCCAGCGGTTCTACCCATCCAAAGAAGAGGCAGAGTACACAGCAGTCCTTGCCTTTGCCATTGCAGTGTCGGCTAGTTGGTGGGCAGTCCGCACAGGTCTAGCCGTCCTGCATGTCCCACGCATGCCCACGTTCATGTCAGTCGGACGCCGTGAACATTGGCTGGATATGGACCCGCGTGCAATGCGGGAGTGGGCAATGGCACCACTGGCGGTGACGCTGGGCCTCACAGAATCCTTGAGGGCTGAACGATCGGGGTTACCGGTCCGAAGGCTCGTCAAAGAGGTGATGATCGAGAACAATAAGCTACCACGCAATACCATCTATGTCGGCCGAGGCAGCTTTCATCATCGCCTATCGACGACCAAGTGGAAATCGCCATGGACACCGGGCCACAACTGCGAAGCCGGTGAATGGCCGGCCAGGTACATCGTCCACATTCGAACATCACCTTTGTGGGACGCCTTGCATGAGCTTAGCAATATGGAGCTGGCGTGCGACTGCCCCATGGAGCACCTGTGCGAAGCAGACATGCTCATTGGCCTCTTCTTCGATGCCACCGCCCCTGGGGGTGACCCAATGCAGCGGGGCACCGATGGCCGATGGAGTAGGACTGTGGCATTGTTGCAAGGGATCCAGGCCATTCCCAGGGGGGTAGCCCTACCCATGATGAGCCAAGAATCACTGGCATTGGCATTCCAAAAGCTTTTCCCCGAGCACTGGTTCAAGAACTACAAGTTTGCAATGATCGAAGACCTCATCAACAGCCCGCCCTTCTGCTCATATGCCGCTTGGCTTGCAGAGCGAGGAGAAGCTTGGGACGGGCCCCTAGTCCCGCATCTGGCTGCCGGGTCCGTGAGGCAGCTTGCACGGATTGGGGACGGGTGCCAAGTGGGTGCGATGACACACCGTGCCGCTTTGCCCCCACTGCTGCCGTTCAACTTGGATCCTGAGGACCACTTCAACCAAGCAGTCCAACGAGCCCAGCAACCGTTGCCCTACGAAGACCTCCCAGTCGTCGACTTAGACCTGGAGTTCGTAGCAGATGCATATGTGGCACATGGCCAGCAGTTGCGGCCGTGGCGGCAGCAGGCAGTCGGAGCCATGCGCGAGCTGAAGAGACGCTGGGAGGGGGTGACCCTCCACTTGCGCTCCTTCCAAGAGCCGGCCATCCAGCAGGTCACACGGCACCGCGATGTGGGGCTCATCGCATTGCTAATGCTGCTGACGTCATGGGCAGACACCAGCTTTCCCTATGGTCTGATCCGTGGGCTGCCTGCAGTGGGCTACGCACCACCTTATTGGGATATTCCCCCAACAGCCAGCTGAGGTGATCAGCATGGCGGATGTGTTGGAGGGATGGCAAGAACACAATCAGCACATCTTGGGCCAGCTGAGAGCAGGCAAGGACGATGAGTTCCTCCTGCAGCAGTCATTGGAGGACGCAGCGAATGGCTTCTGCACAGAGCCCTTGCGACGGACAGATTTCCTGCGGGCTATTGGCAACAAGGCCCATCGATTGATCCCGCGTTGCGTGATCACACAGAGCTCAGGCAAGCAGCGTGTGATCGACAATGGAGACACCGGAGGACAATCAGCCTTGTCATCTGATGCTAACAAGCTCACATTGTGCAGTCCATTGCGTCCTGCCCAGCACATTCGCCTTGCAATGCATCGTTGGACAGAGGATGAGATGGCCGATTTCTTCGCAAACGATGCCTGGGAAACGGGACAAGAAGATCTGCCTTCAGCATACAGGTATTGCCCTATGGCATTGCAGGAAAGTCTGGGCTGCGTGGTGGTGTGGTACCATCACGAATGGCAAACCCCTGCATACCAAGTCTACGCTGGGCTACTCTTCGGACTGCCGCTGGCGGTTACGTCATTCAACCGTTTTTCCAGACTATTGGAGGCACTAGCCAGGCGTTTTTGCCGAGTTTTGACATCCCTGTACTTTGATGATGCGACCATTAAAGACTTGCGATCCTCAAAAGGGTCAGGCCAATGGGCCATGAATCAATTGTGTTCTCTTATCGGATCCCCCTTCGCAGAGGACAAGAAACAACCAATGCAGAGCACCGGAACCTTTTTGGGATTGACTCATGATCTTAGCTCCATCAACGAAACAGGGCATGTACAGTTTTGGGCTCGAGAACGGCTCCATGACAAAGTACGTGACATGTTGGCAACAGCCAGGGTGACTGGCCATTTTAGCCGAGGGGCAGCATCGAAGCTGTACGGCTTGGCCAACTTCCTGGAACAGGGCATCTACGGTCGAGTGGAATATGGTGGCCTTATGGCCATCAAGGCCAGGCAAGACGAGACAACCTCGACCATCACTCCCGAGATTGAAGCATGCTTCGAGGTGATCGAAGCGGTTATGCGCTTTCAGCCAAAACGGGAATTTCCCGTTCTGCACCTGAATCATCTGCGCTTTCTGGCAGCCTCCGATGCAGCTGTTGAAGCAGACAATCCTGGTTCAGGAGGTTTTCACCTGATCTTTTTCCAGCCTGACGGATCACAAATTCGTCACAGTTTTGTCGCGACCAACTGTGCAGAACTACGAGCACTTTGGCAACCTGCAGAGACGCATATCGCCCAATTGGAACTATCTATGGTGCTCTATATACGCCCTTGTCGAAAGGCCTGATCTGTTTCGAAATCGACACGGCCTATGGTTTTTGGACAACGTAGCAGCCGTCATGACGCTAGTGAGAGGACGTTCTAGCAATGCCGACTTAGCGAAGCTAGGTCATTTGATCCATCTAGCTCTGTTTGCACTGCGAGCCCAAGGATATTGGGAGTACGTCCAGAGCAAGAGCAACTGGGCTGACGACATCAGCCGACTTGGCGTCAATGATCCATGGTGGCGATGCCATGGTTTTGAATTTTATTCGTCGTACCTCCCTACAATCTTGTTCCAGCTACCCTTTGCAGCTGTCATTCTCACCCTCGAATACCTTTAGTGCTTTGGGAATTGAGTGCGTTGGGTGATTCCTGCAGAGCAGGTTCCAGCCTGGGTTGCCAGGCAGCTGACCAGTGGCGAAACTGGTCTGGGGCTATGTACGTGTCACATCGTGACAACCCAAAGCAAACCTGAGGATTGCAGGTGAAATTGACTGAGCATAGGCATAGCTGTGGAAAAAGAAAGCTGCGGGAGCGCGAGACAGTACCTGTTTCATATGACACTTTGAGATGTACCCATGCATTGAGTTTGGCAGGCTTGGGTGTGCATGTATCATCTTTAAGTGTTTCAATGAATGCTATCATTTTGGCTCAAGTAAACTTGAACCAAAATAGCATTCATTGCTGTTTTATTTCCCCACCCTCCCAACCCTAAGAGCCGACCTCCCGTGGAGATGCCCGCCTAGGTTAGGGGAGCCTGCACGGCAGGCGAGTACATAGCCTCTATCGGGGATCCTCTCTTGGGGTGACCAAGAGAGCCTTTCCCTCCCTTAGGTTTAAGGGACGGGTGATTCCTGCAGAGCAGGTTCCAGCCTGGGTTGCCAGGCAGCTGACCAGTGGTGAAACTGGTCTGGGGCTATGTACGTGTCACATCGTGACAACCCAAAGCAAACCTGAGGATTGCAGGTGAAATTGACTGAGCATAGGCATAGCTGTGGAAAAAGAAAGCTGCGGGAGCGCGAGACAGTACCTGTTTCATATGACACTTTGAGATGTATATATATACATACATAATTTATGTGTTTATGTATGTATATATATATATGTATATTGTAAATATTATATGTAAATAGAAGTAAATAGGTTCTATTGGTAAGACTGGTTTCTTCCTGCACCACATTTTCCTTTGCATCAGCATGTTCATTGAAAATTGGGGCTTTTTTACCGGGCAAAATCTTGTCCCGACTCAACGACTCAAGCTATTCCCAAATTTCGATGATTGGACACAACAAAGCCCACAGGACCTGGAGCCATTTGGCCAAAGAAAAAACAGTAAAAACATCTATGGTAATAATCTAATAATCTATGGTATATGTAAGAATATTCTAGATTCTTATAATCCAATTTATGTAGAAACATATAGAATATTATAGAATCTAATAATCTATGGTAATCTGTACAATTTCCAAAACAAGTTTCCAATATCCAATTTCCAGTTCTACCAATAATAATCTACCAATTTTGATATAACCGAAAACTGGAAATTTCCAGTGGTAGAACTGGAAATTACTAATATAGCATAGAATCTAATAATCATTAACAATAATCAATAATCACTCATAATCATGAATCATCATGAATCATCTATTAATCATCATTAATCATCAATAATCATTCATAATCACTAACCATGAATCATCATTAATAATCTATTAGTGATTATGGTGACTAAGTTTGGTTCATTAGTCATCTATGTACCAATTTGAATGCCATTGACCCGTGAAAACCATCCAATTCCTCAGGGTGACCTCAACACCCGCGTGGACGCCTCCCGGGACGACGTGGATGCCTGGTTGGCCGCCAAGTCGGGGGCACCCGGCACCGTGAAACGTGAAGCGTTTTTGGAGGAGAACTGAGTGGGATGCAGTTGATAGATTTCGATAGATATTTCATGGATATGTCTGATTTTTTTAAAAAAAATTGTAGAACTATAGCATGAAATATCTATGGTACTTGGTGATGAACTGATTTTATCATATTTTCACTGGGCTTTTAATGGCAGAAATATCATGAAATATCTATAGTGTCCATAGTTACTAGTTAATCGGGGGTTAATCCCTTTCCAGGTTCATCTCAAACACCCCGTGGAAACCACTTCCTGCAGTGGAAGGTTGCTGGCGATGAAATCAGGCTGCAGTGGAAGGCTGCTGTATAACAAATAATAAGGTAACCCCCCAAAAGATAGAACAGGTATGAACAGGTTCAATTTATCACAATTGTCACTCAGATTTTGCGGATTGGTATCGTAAAATCCGGCTATCAAACTTTAATGACCCATATTTATTGTCCAGAAAGTCGGGTTCAGTATTGGATCTATATTTGGCAGCGAAGGCTATGGGTCAAACTTGGGTACTCCAATAAGTAGATTACCCTCTGGTAAACTAACGTAACTGTGGAAAATCACAATTTTTCATGGGTAAATCGGTAAATCTACTATTTCTATGGTCATTTTCAATGGCAAACTGTTAGTTTACCAGAGGATAATACCATTAAAATCACCATTTTTGTTGGTTAAAGCCCATTAAACCACCATTAAACCACCATGATTAATACAAAACCAACCAACTAAGGTCGGTGGTCCCGTAGGGAGGGATGGCCCATGGGATCCAAGGCAATTCGACCGCTGTATGGCGGCCGATCAGTTGCTGCCTCTACTGAAAGGCGATTCAGGCTGGGAACGTGGGATTTACCATGGGTTTACCATGGATTTAATAGATGTTTTCTTATTTTCATGATATATACTGTTTGGACATATATAATATTATATAATATATATATATATCATGGATTGATTGTATGGATTAAACATGATTCCCTCAATCGCCAAGCTCCGGCAGAGGTCATGCCAGCCCGTGTGGCCTTTGGCCCGACTTTCAAGAGGCCGGGACACGTTCGACTGGGCAACTGGAGAACGATAGAAAGGGCTCTATGCATCAAACCACTATAGGTTGGATTTTGCCTTCCCAAATGTTTTTTTTGGGACTGTATGCAGTATCATATATATATGATGATATGATGATATTGTTGTTGTTGTTGTTGTGGTTGTTGTGGTTGTTGTTGTGGTTGTTGTTGTTGTTGTTGTTGTTGTTGTGGTCGTCGTCGTCGTCGTCGTGGTTGTTGTTGTTGTTGTTGTTGTTGTTGTTGTTGTTGTTGTTGTTGTTGTTGTTGTTGTTGTTGTTGTTGTTGTTGTTGTTGTTATACATATATATATATACAGTATGAAGTACATGTATACAGATATATGTAGTCCATGTATACGTGAAGTTTAGCCTATCGATCTATATCTGGTTTATAACCCATCTGTGAACACGTCGAGACTTGCCATGGTTGCCATCCACACACTGGGTGCTGGCTGACGGTTTTGCAGTGGTATTCTGTATGTTCTCACCTGAAAATTCAATGGAATGATGATCCATGATGTATGATTATCCCAAAGCGATGATTTTTTGCACTTATACACGTATGAACCTCCAACCAGTCATGCCGCGATGTCATGTTCTGGGATTGAATCAGGCGCAGATCAACTTTCCACCCACTTACAAGTTCGACAAATACTCCGTTCGTCCCTTAGGGTGTGGGTACCAGCGGGTACCAGCGGGTACCAGCGGGTACCAGCGGGTACCAGCGGGTACCCCTGGCACTGGATGGTGCTGACCTTGAATTTGGATTTTCCCATTGATTAAGGCAGTATGGCTGGGGAAAATCTGTTTCATTCTTTTGGGTCCCCCTTTGTTTAGCATACCCAAGTGAGTGTTCGTCCCTACCTTCTGGGCAGGAAGAAACGGGTTGTTTTTTGCAAGTCAAGAGATGGTCAAGACTGCAGGATCCCCAAGATCTACCCGAAGTGTGCTCCTTGCCTGTTGTTTGATTGATGTTCCTTAGTTACTTAGTTCATTCCCAATAATTCCCAGTGATTATGTCCCCTGCCACGATTGATACTCAGATACGAACCTTCTTGCTTCGTTACCTGGCCCTCAGGCACCTCATCTCTCCGCTATGTTCCACTTTTTTGCTTGGTACATACCTGGTGTATGTAACATTTTTCTCCTCAGCTTCATGATCCAAGGAGGTTTACGATTCCTCCAAAAAGCGACGAGTTCCCAGTTGGACGGACCGAGTCTTCAGGGGTCGACCAGAAATCAGTACAGCAGGGCAGTCATACACTAGAAATCACTGGCGCCATAGACTATCCTTAATTTACATCTAGTCTACATACTACATGAATTGATATGTATATTTAATATTATTTAATATTAGATTAATATTAGTATATAACATAGTCTAGCCAGCAATTTTCCTCAGGATGCAATCTACAAACAGATGAGAAGATCACTGGCATATGTTCACCGAATGTCAGCAAGACTAATTGGTGGTGCAGGTTGCAGTAGGTTAGTTTCAACATGGTTTGGTTGGTCCAAAAATTAAAAAAACACATTGAAAAATATCATATAAATACATTTATTCATAAAAACAAATAAATAAAGAGAAATAAAAAGAAATAAAGAGAAATAAAACGAAACACATACACAAAACATACATACATAGAACTCAAATGATTTTACTTCATTCTATTTAATCTGTTCAGGCTGTGGCCTATCAAGACTGACTTTGTTTTGACAACGCTGGCCACGCACAAACAATCTCAGATTTTTCCACAGCACATCGCGCCAGAAACACCCTTGCAGCATGTTTGCGATTTCCTTTTTTTTTAGATTTTGTTTTGTTCTCAAATCTTTTGATTTTTCGCATTTTTTGTCAAAAAATAGCAAAAAAGAGAAAAAACGAGAAACCACAAAGAGATCTTAAAAAACATTTTCTCAATTAAAAACCAACTGCAGGTTATCCCACTGTCGCGAAACCCACGAGATAAAAACAGCAAAAAAAAGAAAAAGGTGCATTTGTTTTGTTTTTTCCCATGTTTTTAATTTCTTTTCACTTTTTGTTCATTGCTTTCATTTTGTTCAGTTCTTTTCACTTTTTTTTCAATTTCTGTTCATTTTTTTCATTTGTTTTCACTTTTTGTTCATTGTTTTCATTTCTTTTCATTTCCTGCGTTTTCCTTCTCTTGAAAAAAACATTACCAATCCAGACCACTTGCATGTCAACCCACTACTTAGTTTTGCTGAGAATGGTAACTTGGGGACATGGTCACTGATCATGGGAAACATTACATGGGACCCATGTGCTCCATGTAGGGTATATCTACAAGCGGACCATTTCTGGGGTAAATGTTGGTAAACATGTCCATTATTTGGGTAAACGTTGGGTAAATGTTGGTAATTATCTGGGGTAAATGTTGGTAATTTCTGGGGTAAATATATTATCATTCATGAAGCATCTGGGTAAAGTATAATTACCAATACCGCTCTTAAAAGTGATACGCACAAACATTAACATGAAAGGTGTTACGTAGCTTGCTGCAGACATCGGCCAAACACTGCGGCAGAACCAAAAATACCAAGACCGGTGAAAGACTTCTGAGGTACACCTGGGTAGCTTGCCTCAAGCAGTCATGCAACATTTAGCCATGATACTCCCAAATGAGGGAGTGGGTCACGATTTAAGTCCCGGGGACACACAAATGAAATGGACATGTTTAGCATCAAAACATCCAAGTTTGAATCCTCAACTCATGCCGCGTTCAGAACAACCTTCATATTTGTGTGTCCTTTAGTTGATTTTCCAATAGCCCAATCATCCACGGGTAAATCCAATTGTTTGTTCCTGATGGTAAATCCATAATACTCCCATAATCAAAAGATTCCAGTAGTCCCCCATGATAGTCAATGTGGTAAATCCAGTAATCCATCCCCAATTTTACCAGAAATATCCCCAGCATGAGGTTTTGGGTTTACCACGTTGCTGGGTCAGCAGAGGATAGAGGATAGCCAGATAGGAAGAGGATCCACTCCAGCTTGACGGCTCGAGATATGCCAAATCACATAGATCATTAGATTCAAATAGGTTTTTTCATAGCTACACCACGGCAAGACACGGTAAACCAGAAACAAAAGCTGTGATCCCGAAGGTTTCAAATACCCTCTGGTAAACTAACGTAACTATGGAAAATCACCATTTTTAATGGGTAAATCCACTATAAATGGCCATTTTCAATAGCTATGTTAAATTACCAGAGGGTACACCATGGTCATGTCCAGTGGGCTGCAGGATCGTATCCTCTGGAAGAAGGACCCCGGCATCAAATCGCTGAGTTACAACTCGGTGCCTCTGGGTCCATTCAGAATGGGATGGTGATGATGGTGCCATCAGAGTGCACATATTTTTTGGGGATGAATATGGTACCATATTAAAATCATCATTACATGGTACGAATACGGTACCAATTGTTTTTTATGTGACAACTTAGCTGAAAATCATCATTCACCAACGATGCTTGTTACATCTTGTTACGGTTTGCAATTTTCATCTAGAGCCTCAAGTTACTCAGGTTCAAGGCTGACAGTTCCTGTCACCAGTCTTGTTGTCCTTGTCGTTGTCATCCTGGTCGCTGCTTCCGTTCTTTGCTTCTATCTTTAAGGAGCACATGGTACGGAGGTTTGTATATTGGAATGTCTCAGAATGTTTCAGATTTGATACCTCTTCTGCTTTGGCTAAAGGTTTTCAGAACCGGGTACTGGCTCAAGACCTTTTGACCCCAAGACAGATTCGTACCAATAAAATGGGGGTGTGGCCCTGTTTTCAGCAGTAGTTGCGCAATTGAGAGCATTTCACATTTCAAAGATTAGTACCGCCAGACCATCAGCATTTTGCAGCCTATCTAAATCCTGTCGGCGTTGATGATGCGTGATCCTTAAAATGTGGGTGCATCACCATCACCATCGCCATCGCCATCACCATCACCATCACCATCGCCATCGCCATCGCCATCGCCATCAATCACCACCACCACCACCACCACCAGCAGCAGCAGCAGCATCAGCATCAGCATCATCATCATCATCATCATCATCATCATTTCCATTTGGAGGTTTCCTAAAATGGGGGGGTACTATGGGGTACTCCCAAATAATCCAGTCATACCCAACTTTTTTCGCATCGAAACAACCATGGTGACGACCTCTGGCGATCCCCCAGGTACCAACGCTGCAATGCTCCGACCATCGCCCAGTCTTTGGGCAATTCGAGGCGACGTGAAAAGAGACGGGGAACCCTGAAGTGACTGTGGAAAAATATCCCAAAAAACTGGGGATTGACATGATTGAATTTGCACATCAACAAAAGTAAGTGGGATATAATAATATAATATAGCAAAAAAATGTAAACAGTATAATCAATAATAATAATAATACTAATAATATCTAATAATACTAATAATAATGAGAATAATAATAATGATGATGATAATAATAATAATAATAATAATATATATATATATACACATGCATTCCAGGCAAACATGTTAGTAACGGGGAGTAGCAGCAACTACCCATTTACTTATATATAAAGTTGTGATATCCCAATAGTATGGATCAACAATCGGAGCAAAATGGTGGTTCAGTTCAGCACATTTGCTGCATTTGCTCGCGCCGAGCCGACCAACTCGATCAAGATTGGTCATAATTTTCCCATAAAGGGGCACAGCGATCCCATTCATATACGGGGTTAATGTATGTCAATGTTGTCAATGTACCATGTTTTGACAGTGGTACATCTATTTAGACGATAGACGAAAGTTCTTGTGGTTTTATGTTTGATTTTCATGTAGGAAATCAGCAGATGTCAAGATCAGAATGAGACAAGGTTGCCAGATAGATACCTTTTACTACCTTTTGCAGAAAGTTCAGCACTTCAAAAGGACACCTGTGGTCCGAACCAAGAGCTCCAAGCTGTGCCAAATCCCAGCAGTTGCACTCTGACAGTTCGTCATGGAACACTTCACCATGGACATTCCGAAGATTCCGAAGGAATAGGGGAAGTCATGGGAACTCATCTACTTTCATGGCATGTCATGACGCATTTTCATTCATTTTCCATACCTTCAACGCTGCTCGAAACAACCACCGGAATCACCTGCCGTTCCCGCGCCGCAGCGGTTCCCGCAGGTGAAGGTTGACTTGAATTGGTCAGGTCCACCACCTTCTGCCAGGACGGGTGGGTAGCCCATGTGGAATTTTGAGGACCTCGAAGATGATCTTTGGGACCGCTCATCCAGAGTTTGAAAATGCAATGAAAATGCTATGAACATGGTATTATTTCCCTTGAACCGGAAATCAATACAACCGGTGGCCCACTTTGAACTCGGGGTTAGACTTAATACGATTATTAACTATCCACTTAATGCAAGAGTCCGCTTAATTGAAACAAACAATTAAATGGAATTCTACAATGATCAAATCCTACTTAACCCCAGTTAACCCTATATTATCTATAGTTATTCTTAGTGATGCTTCCCTTCTAAGCATGTCTAAGCTAGTTCCTATTTGGTGCTACGGCAACCCATGGCTATCATGGGACCAGGAAAAGCTCGGTGTGCACAGTGCAGTGAGGCTGGTTGGTGCCATTCTGGGATTTACCCATGATTTACCATGTTATTTTACCCACACCATATGACCACATGACACAAACATACATGAAAAATCCATGTTTTTTTCGTCGGAAAATCCATGAAGAATCCCCCGGTTGCCAGGTACCAGCCCTGTCATCGCCGAGGGTTGACCTGTCCGGATGGATCCCAAGCGATTTGCTGGGAGACAATGCAGGCGCAGGAGACTTTGGAACATCAATAGATGTGATTTATGACATGATTTATTAGATTAGTCTTGGACCTTGGATCTTGGATCTATCTCTTAGTGTCCTATAGATGTCCTATAGATGTCCCAAAACGCCCACTTCTTCAGATCAGTTCCAGCACAACTGGTCACCAACTTCACCGGGTCACTCCTCCAGTGCGGACTTTACGAGTCACTCGTCTCCGGACTCGTCTCCAAAGGAGACACGTCCGGAGACACTTTTCGGGAGAAATTTCCAATGCCCAGTTTGTTTGGGGTTGAAACTCGTGGGCGTGATGTCCAGAGCCCATAGATTTCCAAAGTGAATCGTCGATCTTTGAACCCTGCAGGGCTAGATGTGAAAACCGCGCAGGAAATCAGTTTTCCATAGTTTTTCTACAGTATGTTTTCCCTAAGAATATCCAGAACATATATGAATATTTCCCGAAACTAGGGCACTCCCACCACCAAACTGGTTTGTTCCAGTACGGGGACACGGCCCTGATATTGGCAAAATTGGTGTTTAGCCATCAAATATGATCTGATTCAGATCGGAAAGTGTCAAAATTAGCACCTCAAGAAGGACTCGTGATGCCACGGAGCCTGCCACTAATTGTTTTTTTTTTCGCCATATGGCTATGGATCAATACCTATACATACCATTTTTAATGGGATGAACACCCATTTACCAGCTATTTTGATGTTCACCAGGGGTACAAGGTTTTGACACACTGCCATATCATCAATGCCAAAATGCGCGCGACATCTGAGATCTACAGGGTGAACGAAAACATAGGCCCCTTTTCCTGGCCATCAGTGGTCAAGCTATGTCAAGGTTTCACTGGCGATACCGTCGGGCGGATCGTTGCGGCTCTGTCAGAGCTGCCCCGGGCGGAAGTTCTTTGTTCATATAGATAGCATGCAAGAGGCATGAAGGGGGGACTTGAGGAACAACATGGATATGGACATTGATATTGGATGATATTGGGGAGATTAACGCACATATATGAACTGTATAAAAATGTTGAAACACATGTTTAACTAGACAAACATTACAGTCAGATTAACCAAACATCTTGGGAAGGCCTTGTTTTTACAGCATGGTTTTCCCAAAGCGATTTGATTTCGAGAAGATATCCCCAAATCTTGGATAACTGTCATGTTGATCTTTGATCAGCTCTCCAAGAACTCCATCAAAAGTCCATTTGTAAGCAAAATCCCTGGTAGCCTTGGTGTTTGTTTTCAGAAAACCACGAATTGCCCGGAGAATTTGCAGATGTGCCAGGGATTGTACAGTTGTGTCTTGCGCGCGAAATCGGTGTATGATTCCCCAGCATTTTGGATGGGTTTTACCCATGATGATCACATCAGGGCAGGGAAGACCAATAAAAAAAACTTTCTTTTTTTATTGGTGATGTGGCTAAAAGTGCATCTTTATCCGCCCAGCCATCATCTACCAGGGGCCAGATTTCCTATAGTTACTATAGTTATATAAATGTGGCTCTGAACCTTACACAAAGGACAGGAATCGACCCCAACCACTCCTTTGACCACTCATAAATTACAAAACCTGGTGCCTGATTTCAAACCACAAAGCACAAAAACATTGCAATGAACTTGGTGGACCATACCAAGAATTGGGGTAGTAAGTCCACCACATGGCCGTGAGCGTGCAGCCATCAGGCCCAACAGATGGACTGAGATGGAAAGCTGACTCAGATCAGTGTGTCTTGATATACTTGTTCAAAACGATGTGATATCCGGACGCAAAATCAGGAAACACAAGCAACCTGAGACAACACCATGCATATTCCATAGATCGAAGCAGCCGCACAAAAAAACTAGCAGGGGAAATAGCTTCCCGACGAAAATAGACATAGAGGTAATTGATCAACAATAACATCAAGTCATCAATTTTTCATGAGCCAAAATCAAAGGTTCAATACTTCAGAACCGGACTCAAATGGTTACGCAATGTTGAGTCCTGTTAAATCATGTTGAATATTGTCTGGTTGGTGGTTTGGACCATTTTTTATTTTTCCATATATTGGGATTTTCATCATCCCAACTGTTACTCACTCCATCATTTTTCAGAGGGCTAGGTCAACCACCAACCAGTTGTATAATCCTGTTAAAAGTGGCATTTCTCACCATGGACTGGGATGATCCCATGCTCCGCGACCTGGCCCAGCTGGGTCCCGCATCCGTCCCCGGCAGAGCCCGGGACGGCCCGGGGCCGCTGAACCCGGTGGCCGTGATCCGTGCGCTGCGCGCGCAGCGGGATCCGCGGGAGGCGCAGCCGGCGCCGGAGGAGAGGCGGAGCCAAAGTCCCACGCGGAGGGCCAGGAGAAGTTCGAGAAGTTCCAGGTCTAACTCGCCGACACTGGGACAGGAGTTTTTCGGGCTGGATTTCATGATTTTCATTGGGATTTCACTGGCTGAAAATCCATTTCTTGGCTGGATTTCATTGGGAGAATAAGCAGTGAAGTTCTGAAACAGCGTAAACAGCGCTTCTTTTTCTTGCCGTGATGGGATGTGAAATTCTGAAAGGATTGAGCAACTGGATGATCATGATGGTAGCGGTACATGAGCAAAATTGAGGTAAGATGGTTTTGGGACATCTGGTTTGGATGTTTTGTAAAGGATAAATTGCCATGTGTGCCATACTTAAAACATGCAAACAACATGATTATATATATATATACACATAACATGTTATATATATAAAACCTGGATAAGTTGTTGATTTGTTGGTGCTTGGTCATGAATGCATGAATTGATATTCATTTACCCATGATATCCCATTACGGATGGCCAAGACCAAGACATACCGAAAAGCAGCCGCGTACACCATGCTTTGACAAAGGTCCTAAGGTAGATGGAACTGCCATAGATTGATATAGATTGTGGATATATATATATATTATATTATATATAGCATTTTCTAGCTTGAGGGATTATCCAAGAGTGTTTGGAGTTAGAATCTTTGGCAGTCACCTGCAGATGAGCTACTAATCATGGTTTGCACCCATACTGCGTTTGTTTATTGTTTGGTGATCAATGATGAAATATATGGAGGGGCTTGAATGAGTAGTCAATCATAGTCAATCGAATTCAATTGATGTCAATTGGCACTTTTGCATTCTGGATGGAAACAGGCTGCCGCTTGAATTATTGGGTAGATGAGATGCAAAATTCTGTGGAATCTGTAACGTGTTCTCTTTTGTGTCCTTTCCTGTGGGTTCAGGATCCATTATATATTCAAGCAAAACATGTGCTGCAGTTCTGCAAACTCATGCCGGAAATTGCCGGAATCAATTCAAAGATTTCGATTCGGCCTCAAGATGGCTTAGGTGAATCTATATATATATATATAGATAAGTTTAAAATTCCATATTTATGTCACTATCTATAGTATAATTTGTACGACTTCACAACCTTTCCACGAGATGAGTCCTATTATCACTATGGCTGCCAAGGAGAGAGTCAAGGAGCAAATCACGGAGCAAATCGCCCTGGAAAACCTATTGGAATCCCAAGGAGGAGTCCAAGTCCCTCGGATGCCTGGAATCTCTGAGATGTTTCTTCTGGTTAAATGCCGATCGAAGGGTTGTGAAATGTAGTGAATAGTTTGGACAGGCTTTGGAATATGTTGAAAAGTGTTGAAATCTTAGAAAAAACAGGTCATGTTTTTTGTTTTTGTTTTTTTTGTGGATACCATCCAGATTTTGGGGAGGCAACTCATTTGACTGCTAGCTGCTTTGTGGGATGAGCGATCAATTTCAAGGTTTCAGACTCAGCAACGCACAGAGATGGATAAATCGCAACAAAACAGCTTTAAGTGTGAATTCTCTGCAGATAAGGAATTTTATTATGATGATTTACATTTTTTGTACAGATAAATATCAGATAACCGGTTTTTGTGCATACATATTTTCAAAAGACTATCATGATTTTTGGACGAGAGGTTGTTGTTGTGTGTTATAAAAACCAAAAACCATGTGTTATAATGTGGCTATGTAAAGCAGACATGTCTTTGTGTGAAAATGGGGTATCATTGATATCATTTAATTTTAATTTGATGATAGTTCATGCTTTATCATCATTTCTTTCTTTCAATGTCCCTTAGGGACATTGGTCGCTTGTGACCCTAATCACTGTTTCTACGTTTTGAAGTAAAAAAGATAGGGTCACAAGTGACCAGGTGTGCTCGAAGTCCCACACCTGCCACACGAAAATGGTGCGGCCCCTTTGTGGTCGCCTGTGACCCTATTCGTGCCCGAAGCATGATTTTTGGAGGAAGTCTCGCAGAAAAGCTTCGTTTTTGAGTTTCGTAGCTTCATTTTTGAAGGAAGTCTCGCAGAAAAGCTTCGTTTTTGAGTTTCGCAGCTTCATTTTTGAAGGAAGTCTCGCAGAAAAGCTTCGTTGTAGAGCTTCGAAGCATCATTTTTGAAGGAAGTCTCGCAGAAAAGCGTCGTTTTAGAGCTTCAAAGCTTCATTTTTGAAGGAAGTCTCGCAGAAAAGCGTCGTTTTAGAGCTTCGAAGCTTCATTTTTGGAGGAAGTCTCGCAGAAAAGCTTCGTTTAAGGGCTTCGAAGCTTCATTTTTGAAGGAAGTCTCCCAGAAAAGCTTCGTTTAAGGGCTTCGAAGCTAGGTTTTTGAGTTTGGAAGCTTCAGTTTTGAAGGAAGTCTCGTAGAAAAGCTTCGTTTTAGAGCTTCGAAGCTTCATTTTTGAAGGAAGTCTCGCAGAAAAGTTTTTGTGTTTGAGTTTCGAAGCTTCATTTTTGTAGGAAGTCTCGCAGAAAAGCTTCGTTTAAGGGCTTCGAAGCTACATGTCATTTATTTATCTATCTATCTATCTATCTATCTATGTATCTATCTATCTATCTATCTACCTATCTAGTTATCTATCTATCTATCTATCTATCTATCTATCAATCAATCTATCTCTATCTATCTCTATCTCTCTCTCTATCTATCTTGTTATCTTATCTTATCTCATCTTATCTTATCTTATCTTTCTATCTATCTATCTATCTATCTCTCTATCTCTCTCGCTCTCCCTTTCTATCTTGTTACCGCTGTATCTCTTTACCTCAACTTCTAAAAACGGTCCGAACATGGTGTGTTTTGTACATGTTGACTCTCTCTCTCTCTCTTTCTATCTCTTTATCTCTCTATCTCTCCATCTCAACTGCTAAAGTAATGATGTAAGTAGAATGATCCCTCCCCCCCAACCAAACCCTAAATGGCTGAGTCAAGTAATGATCTAAGTTCAATGTTCCCTCCCCTCAACGAAACCCTAAATGGCTGAGTCAAGTAATGATGTAAGTAGAATGATCCCACCCCCCCAACCAAACCCTAAATGGCTGAGTCAAGTAATGATCTAAGTACAATGATCCCTCCCCCCCAACCAAACCCTAAATGGCTGAGTCAAGTAATGATGTAAGTACGATGATCCCTCCCCCCTAACCAAACCCTAAATGGCTGAGTCAAGTAATGATGTAAGTAGAATGATCCCTCCCCCCCAACCAAACCCTAAATGGCTGAGTCAAGTAATGATCTAAGTTGAATGATCCCTCCCTCCCAACCAAACCCTAAATGGCTGAGTCAAGTAATGATCTAAGTTCAACAACAAACCCTAAATGGCTGAGTCAAGTAATGATGTAAGTAGAATGATCCCTCCCCCCCAACCAAACCCTAAATGGCTGAGTCAAGTAATGATCTAAGTTGAATGATCCCTCCCCCCCAACCAAACCCTAAATGGCTGAGTCAAGTAATGATGTAAGTAGAATGATCCCTCCCCCCCAACCAAACCCTAAATGGCTGAGTCAAGTAATGATCTAAGTTGAATGATCCCTCCCCCCCACCAAACCCTAAATGGCTGAGTCAAGTAATGATGTAAGTACGATGATCCCTCCCCCCTAACCAAACCCTAAATGGCTGAGTCAAGTAATGATGTAAGTAGAATGATCCCTCCCCCCCAACCAAACCCTAAATGGCTGAGTCAAGTAATGATCTAAGTTGAATGATCCCTCCCCCCCAACCAAACCCTAAATGGCTGAGTCAAGTAATGATGTAAGTAGAATGATCCCTCCCCCCCAACCAAACCCTAAATGGCTGAGTCAAGTAATGATCTAAGTTGAATGATCCCTCCCCCCCAACCAAACCCTAAATGGCTGAGTCAAGTAATGATCTATGTCAAGTAATGATCTAAGTAATGATCAGTGTTGATGATTTTCTCTGTAATGTGGAGACAATTGCATGGTGGAACGCAGGGGGGGTGAGAGTTTTTAAAGGAATAGGGTCGCAAGTGACCGTTTTTTAGGGTCGCAAGTGACCGGGGATTTTAGGGTCACAAGTGACCGTTTTTTAGGGTCGCAAGTGACCATGGACCCGTCCCTTAGGGCCCTTAGGACTCGCTTTCTGCGGTCGACGCGGTCCGCAAAGCTCGAACGGCGCTTTCCCGAAGAAGCCGTGATCTGGCAGGAGCCTCATCCCTTGAGGAAGAAGCCGTGTGGCCGTTTCGTTGATGGAAGTCGGAATACTTTGCTGCTTTGGCAAACTTTCTTCTTAGAAAATGATGGAACATGATGGAACATGATGGAAAATGATGGGGATGGTTGAATCAATTTGCCAAGATAATTTTTAGGATTAGTTGAAACCACCATATGACATGTGATAAAAATAAACAGTGTGGTAGGGGTATCACAATCCATTAGGCCCATCTACACAAAAGACAAATCACTTCTCAAACGTGCTGTCGGCGACCTTTGATCTCTATTTGGAGTATCTTGATCAAAGCATATATACCCTCCTGCAATCTAACATAACTGGGGAAAATGGCCACGTTCAGAAGGTAAATCATTTGCAGCTGGGTAATATTCCATGGCTATACTAAATTGCCAGAGGGTAGAGGGGGTTGAACCAGCCGTAGGAAAAAAGAACACGATCACCGGCAGATCCAGTTTCGAACACTCCATTTTTTGGGATGTGATCCTGTGAGATCATATCCAATTCGCCAATATCCATTGAGGATATTGAAGTATATCATTGGATTGGTTTAAAGGGAAAATCTTAACCGGAAACCATGGTTTTTACCATCAAATATAGGGCTTAAACCTGTAAATTTTCCCATCATCCAATTCTATGAATATAGGATTTAAATGTACCAGATTCCATGGATCAATCATTGGTTGATCCCCGGAATACTCCCTTCCGGCTGTTGCCGGTGCGCAAGCACAATCTGAGTGGCGTGTGAGATCCAGGCTCTTGGAGGATCTTAGATCACAGTTCCAATCCTTGCCGCTTAGGCTTACCTTCTGGATATTCTCCAGGAAAAATCCATTCATTGAAAATCTATGAATACTGGTGCATCATAGAGCACATCATGGATAATAGATGTGTTTCTCCTATTTAAACGTTCTTATTCATTGATAGCACTCCCTTGGAAAGATAGAATGTTTATGCTGTAGTTGCAACTGTATTTTTTTTTGGGTAATGCTTAAATGATACCATTACTTTAGTATTGCCATGTATTGCCACTATCAATGTCGTGTTCTTTTGTAAATGGGGGTGTTATGATTCTTAACAATGGAGATTTTCGAGTCCTCGCGCAGGAGTTGAGTCCCGTCTCCAAAGCCCAGCGAGGAGAAAACACGCGCGGCGTTTCTTCGGAAGCGGGACGGAGACCCCCGTCCGCCTCAGCATCACTGAGCAGACAGGACCCCAGCCCAAGTGGGGTTGGGGGTGATAAAAGCATAGCTAGATACACTATGATATATCTATAGATAAAATTTTAAGCGCCTCACTGCGACGTCACCGGAATGTAGGGGCAACTATCCCAAACTTGGCATAATTGTTAATGACTAATCATACCTCGGTAATCCTCGGTATATGAGAGTGAGGCGGATCAAGCGACAAGTTTCGATCCCTCAGGATGGCTGGGAAGGGCCAGAACGGACGCAAAAGTGAGATGGAATACAGTCCTTGAAACTGCCAGGGTAGTGGAAAACAGAAACCCTCCATCTTCGACCCAGGTCCGACCTGGGTTGGTCCGACCCAAAATTTCACCGCAGCCGTCGGGTCGCAGGACAAGTCGCCCCAAAGCAGAGACTGGGAGACAGTTCCGCCAAAGCTCCCGGTGAACTGGGACTCGACAGGACTGCGGTGCTCGAAGATCCCCATTTCTATGCGCTATGTTCCTAGGCTGGTTGAATCATGTTGAATCCGCGCGAGGGACAAATCTTGAAACAAGATTTCAGTGATTGTTACTACTTTCTTATATATACTTTTTATGTGGAACTTAATGTTTGCATGCCATAAACCGACCGTATTTTGATGGTAACCACCCATAAACATGGTAAAATTATTGTAAAATTCGGATCCATTCGGATCCTATTGCTTTACTAACATTATGCAAATTATTACAAGATATTCCCTTCCGGGTTTCAGTCAGTAGGACGTCGCTACGCAAGTCACAACGACCTCATCAGTGAGCCACTGCTGGGAGAGATGTTGTTGGATGCCGCAGCCAAAGGCGGGGATCGTATGATATGGGACATGATGGGACTGTAATGGGGATAGTTTATGGGATATAACTTATATCATATTATATCACAATTTTCCCAATCGTTTCTGCAGTTTTTTGTTATAGTCCCACCAAAACTCCCCAATAGTTTCTGATAGACTGTCAGCAGTTCCAACATATAGCTGACCTGACCAAAGAAATGGATTAATGTGGGAAACACAATGACATAAACCTATACCATTCTTGGAGGATTTATATACCACCCATGGGCATATATATATATATACTGTATGTATATACATATGTATATATATATATACTGTACATATTATATAATATGTATATATATATTGTATGCATATCTGTTGGAAATTTGGACATTTGCCTGCAAATTGCGGGTTGGTATGATATGGGTGGTTGTGGTCTCATTTCTTTGGGACTGCATCCCTTTTGATGGGATGATTCTCCCAGGTGATGTGCTGCAAGTCCGAGGCATACTTGAACTTTGGCAAACGGAGTAGAATGCTGAGCTTGTCCATTGGACAAGCTTTGATCATTTTTCTGGAAAATGAATGAAAATGATCCATGAATTGGTGAGACTTCCAGGGTACTTTCAATTGCTGGTTTGACACTTGACCAGTGCTTTCAACTGAGCTGCACAAAACAAACAACTCATGTTTTTTCGTTGGTGGTGATAGGGGTATCCCACTACATGCATGTTTTTCGTTGGGGTATCATCCATGGAGTGGGAAACTCTTCCAGTAACAGGCAGGATACTGCGCCACTGATCAAGTTCTAGATACAATATTATGTGGCCAAACTTATGGGTCTCCTCTCAATTTTAATTTTTAAGAAATGTATTTTTGAATGGTTCAATGCCCATGTTTGAAAAAACACACCCACAATTGTTGTGAAATAAGTCTTTCTTTTTGCTGGTCAGTCTGCATGCTTGATCAGGTTTCTTGGTCAGATTCCAAGTTATGGTCAAATCACAGTTTCCATTCTTGCGGGTCAAATCGCAATTTCTGCTGGTTGAATCTCCATGAAATATTTCTTGTTGGATTCAACATGATTTTCACCATGCTGGTAACCTCTATAGCTGGTCAATTTCCCCCGAAACTCAGATAACTCAGGATCAAGCAGAGCTGGACCAGCAAAATGTCGCCTCCGTTCTGGCGTCTCGAGACTTTGACGATCGCACGCCTCTGCACTGGGCAGCACGGCAGGGGCATTTGGAGGTGGCTCTTAAGGGAGGGACTCTAGGGGCCCAGTTTAAAGGGGTTCCCCTTGGCAGTTTTGAGAATTCATGTGGCTGGTTGGTGGTAATATACATTTAATAATGGTTAATATATGGTTAATATATGGTTAATATATGGTTAATATATGGTTAATATAATTCATATTCGGAATTGATCTACTTTGCCCAAATGAAGGGGAAAGCGGGTGTGGAGCCAGCAAAAATGAAGGGGATGCCATCCCTCAGAAGAGCAAGGAGACACCCCATGTATAAAGCATGGTTTCTTGGGGGCATGTTTGTTGTTGGGGCAAGAAGGGGCCAACCAACAAGAATGAGGGTTAAACCAACAAAGATGAAGAACATGGATATGCCACCTCATGAACAGCAATCACCAGCGGTTTGAACTCCAAGAAATTGGGTTTCAGCTGACCAGAACAATCTAATATGAGTTGCTTGCTCTCGGTATGGGTCAAAAATCAGATCAATCAGCCCACAGATGTTGGTGGTAAGCCTTTCCATTTGTTGAAACATAAATATTAATACTACCAACCTAACTTAACGAACACATGTGCCAAATGTTTGTGGAATTTGCTGGACAGTTCAAAGGAACGATGCCTTCTGATGCCTTCAGTACATAAGGTTATTGACATTATGGGGTTATCTGAAAATTGGGTACCCCAAATCCAGTGGTGTATCATAAAGTTCCCACTTAAAATGGCGATTCGGGGTATCCCGGTGAACACCCGGTATCCCGCATTTTCGATCCAAATGTTAATCTATCTCACCGGCACCCTACAAGAGGCACCCTACATGGGGCACCCAGGTGCCCGGGTGGAGCGTTGCGACAGGTCTGTGATTTGCTCCTCCGCAAGAAAGCGGATGCCCTTAGCACGTCAGGCGGGCCGGCGGCTTCATGTTGATTCTGTTTCCAGGCTTGGTCAACTTCCAAGCCTCTTCCAAGCCATCTTCAATCATTTTCCATCAATTTCAGGTCAAAGCTGAATTTTCTCATTTTTCGACCATTTCTGACCCATCCATCCACGCGTTTCCCACGCATTTTCCACGCCTCGGGTGCCCCTTGTGGGAGGTCCCCCCCTGGCCACCCCGCTGATGCTGGCGAGCCTCCACGGGCACGCTGGCGTGGTGCGGCGGCTGCTGGGCACCTCGTCGGCTTCAAAACAGGTGCAGAGCTGCGATGCCAAAGGAAGGAACCTTGGAATTTTCAGAATTTTTCTGGGGTGGGAGTTCGGGGGTTGGACCATTGGGCCATTGGGGTTGGGGTTGGGGGGTTGGGGTGTTGGATTTTTCCACCAATGGATTGGGACATGAGGGAAATTGACACCGATCACCCGGTAGGAACAAATACCTTTAACCAATCCAGTAAATGAACATAGGGGAAACATGATGGTAAGCCAGCACAAACCTGGGGGCTTGGGGGCTGATGTGAGAGGGAAGTGGCAGATGTGCATGTTGGATAATTCTGGGGATTTCATAGCGGTCTTGACTAATGAAGACTGGTTTAATAGGGTTGGGATGGAGCTGGGGGAAGTTTGGGCTTGGTTGAGGCGGTTTGGTGGTCAGTGCGTTTGACATGATCATGCTTGTTTGCTCCAATCACCGGACAAGTAAACTCTAATTACTAAAGATATTCGGTGAATCCAAATGAATCATGGTGCCCATGGTGCCAGCGCTTTCAGGAATGCTCTCCATTTGGTGGCTTGATCGAACGTACATTTTGGTGCGGGCTGATGTCTCCCATGACTCATAACAATGCCCAACATCAGGGGATGCTACGATTGTCTTTGAAGTCGCAGTCAAACAATCAAGCAGCCAAGTTCCCATTGGATTTCATAGCAGGTTTTGGTTTCAAAGCCTACATTCATAGGATTTCATTGCAGTTGATGTGCAAATTGATAGGTTTATTTTTTTTCTGGAACCACAACATGACCAACTGATGGCGGAACGGGGCACCTCATAAGCCCCAGGCTTGTTGTAGCAAGTCGCAAGTCTTGCAGCTCTTGCTGCACGTGCAACCTGAGCTTCTACATTCTCAGGCTGGGACTGTCAAAACGATGAAGATTTGACCGAGCAAGTAATAGGATTTCATGGGATAGTCATTGGGATTTTTGGATAGATATATGATATAATGATGGATACAGATACCAATTGGATCCAATTGGTAATTAATACTTGGGATTACTTGGGATATTTGTTTAACACTAACCAACTAAAAAATCAACATCAACCAATTAGATAAACCCATGGATAAACCATGATCAACTCATTGGATTTTATTGGGACAAGGGTCATCCCACTACGATTTTTTGGAGTCGACTGGTGGGTCACCATAACCATAACCATAACCCAAGGAATACCAACAGATGTCTATGGGATACCATAACCATAACATACCATAACCATATGTACCATAACCATAACCATCCATGTGCCCATCCTTTGACATGTTTTGACCATGGCACATTCAGGTCTTTTAAACTTTTTGGGCCGATCCGAGCCGGGTCTCTGGGGGCTATCCAGCAGCTTTTGAGCGTCAACTGAGTGGTGATTGTGTTACCAACAAGATACGAGATACGTAAGGAACTAACAACTGATAACATGTGGTAACACAATCACCACCTATCAGTTATTAGTTTGAATATGTTTGAATCATCCTAAGTTTCAATGGAGGTGGCTGTTGCATTCCTCTTTGGGATGACGATTACCAAAACTGGTCTTTCCATGCCGATTTCAAGGCGAGGCGCATCAGGGGATGATCTCTAACAAGAATCGTTTGAAAGCAAAATACCAGTGCTTCTCCAATGAAAAATCATCTTCCAAAGCTCGGATTGTAGATGAAGTGTGCCATGGTTCAAGGTTAGATCGTATACTGTACGCATTCTGGCGATGGTCATCAATAGACTATGTACTTGGGTTCCGTAGGGTCTTATATACCCATTATAGGGATTCCCATTCCAGGATGAATGGCCATACCCCTTGAATCTCATGTAACTTGACCATGGCACAACTGATCACATGGTCAGCTGGAGGACAAGCTGGGTCGCAATCCTCTGTACTATGCTTTGGGCAATCCCGTACCAGAGGAGCAGTGGGAGATCTTGCCTCTTGGTGGCGGATACCCCAAATTTGGACCAAAGTTTGATCAACATGGGCCTTCAACAGTCAACCCCATTGCTAAGATTGATGAGTTGGGAAGCTGCAACAGACACCGAACCAAGCTGAGGAATACCTTGTTGCTGGGGAAGTGTTGTGCACACCAGGCACCGAGTATCACAGCAGGGCAGAGGCCTCTCATTGAAGGTGAAAGGCTTCGTTCTGAGTTGGGAAATATGGGGTTTTTCATAGGGATACCCCTATCAATGGATGGTTTATCATGGAAGATCTCATTTGAATAGGTGATTTAGGGCTACCCCCATTTCAGGAAATACCCATATAGATCCATATCGCAATTTGATGTAACTTGCCCAGATGTTGAGCCAAGTCTTTTGTTTGATGGCTCAGTAATTCGAGAAGCTGGCACCAGCTCTTCGGTCACAGAGTTGGGTCCCCAAGATCTTGAGACATCAAGCTGCATCTCATGCTGCTGATAGGTGGATTATTTGGATCGAAGTCCACTTTGGTATGCTGTACATGCAGGTGCGAGCTGCATGATCGGCACACCACCAATTTGGGAATTCGGAACCATATATATGTGTGTATATGATTGTATATGTGTATATAAATTATATATATATATATATACGAGAAATGATCCGAGGATGTTTGGCAATCCTGAGATTGGACCAGTTGCCCACACCACTTGGGGGCCCACAATCTGCCGGTGGATACAGGTAGTTAGTCTCGTTTCGGCACAGGCAAAATCAATGCCACTGGCGCTCTCCCATCGTTTGGACAATATTGTCCTTATTGATGGTCCATCCACGGCTTCAATCCTCAAATTGATCAAAATCATTCAAATCCAAACAGTCCTACAGTTCAATTCTCACTCTTTTTGCTCAGATTCCTGCGTGATGGTGAGATCTCACCCTTGCGGGCATCCCGACAATTTTGGTCTAGATACCAACGCAACTGCACACTGATGCTGGTCAAAAGCGGGTTTTCTGGGCCCTAAATTTCCGGCAGTAGTCACTAGTCGCCAGCACCATTCGCAGGTGCTGTCAACTCTACAGCCTTGATGTTGCGCCTATCACCTGACAGGTCGGGCGGTTGGGTGGGCCATCAAGAATCAGGAAACCACAGTGAATTTGGGAGTTACCCAATGAAATGGTGGTTGATCGGAGATCAAACTGCCGTATATGACATTTGGTATGAGATTGTGATCCCTCAAGATAGCAACCTAACGATTGGGATTGGCCTCCCTTGACCGCGGTTCAGATTTGCTGCTGAAATTGCTGAGGGCACCCTTGCTCCGCAGGCCGCCTGAAGTTGCTACGAGCTCAAAGACACGGCACGATTTAGAAAGACCAAAGCCTGAAAGCCAACCGAAGCCTGAAGAGTCCAAGGCGGAGGAAAAGAAGGATAAGCCCAAGCCTGATGCCAAGCCTGAAGAGTCCAAGGCGGAGGAAAAGAAGGATGAGCCCAAGCCTGATGCCAAGCCTGAAGAGCCCAAGGCGGAGGAAAAGAAGGATGAACCCAAGCCTGATGCCAAGCCTGAAGAGCCCAAGGCGGAGGAAAAGAAGGATGAGCCCAAGCCTGATGCCAAGCCTGAAGAGCCCAAGGCGGAGGAAAAAAAGGATGAGCCCAAGCCTGATGCCAAGCCTGAAGAGCCAAAGGCGGAGGAAAAGAAGGATGAGCCCAAGCCTGATGCCAAGCCTGAAGAGCCCAAGGCGGAGGAAAAGAAGGATGAGCCCAAGCCTGATGCCAAGCCTGAAGAGCCCAAGGCGGAGGAAAAGAAGGATGAGCCCAAGCCTGATGCCAAGCCTGAAGAGCCCAAGGCCGAGGAAAAGAAGGATGAGCCCAAGCCTGATGCCAAGCCTGAAGAGCCCAAGGCGGAGGAAAAGAAGGATGAGCCCAAGCCTGATGCCAAGCCTGAAGAGCCCAAGGCGGAGGAAAAGAAGGATGAGCCCAAGCCTGATGCCAAGCCTGAAGAGCCCAAGGCGGAGGAAAAGAAGGATGAGCCCAAGCCTGATGCCAAGCCTGAAGAGCCCAAGGCGGAGGAAAAGAAGGATGAGCCCAAGCCTGATGCCAAGCCTGAAGAGCCCAAGGCGGAGGAAAAGAAGGATGAGCCCAAGCCTGATGCCAAGCCTGAAGAGCCCAAGGCGGAGGAAAAGAAGGATGAGCCCAAGCCTGATGCCAAGCCTGAAGAGCCCAAGGCGGAGGAAAAGAAGGATGAGCCCAAGCCTGATGCCAAGCCTGAAGAGCCCAAGGCGGAGGAAAAGAAGGATGAGCCCAAGCCTGATGCCAAGCCTGAAGAGCCCAAGGCGGAGGAAAAGAAGGATGAGCCCAAGCCTGATGCCAAGCCTGAAGAGCCAAAGGCGGAGGAAAAGAAGGATGAGCCCAAGGATGCCAACCCAAATGCCAAGCCTGAAGAGCCCAAGGCGGAGGAAGGAAAGCCCAAGCCTGATGAGCCAAGCCAAGTGAAGAGCCAAGCAAGTGAAGAGCCCAAGGCGGAGGAAAAGAGATGAGCCCAAGCCTGATGCCAAGACCTGAAGAGCCCAAGGCGGAGGAAAAGAAGGATGAGCCCAAGCCTGATGCCAAGCCTGAAGAGCCCAAGGCGGAGGAAAAGAAGGATGAGCCCAAGCCTGATGCCAAGCCTGAGGAGCCAAAGACGGTTCCTGCTCTACCAAATGTGCCACATGTGCTTGCACTGGAAACGCCAAGAAGCTATGTGGACCCCGTGCCGGTGCTCAAAACAGTCACTTGGCCTCTTCTGTCAAGCGCTCACCCGATCCGAAACACATGGTGAACAGGACTTTCTAAAACATATTCTTGAAAACAAGGGATTAATTCCATGGAGGTAGGCATGTGTCGGACAAATTCATCATTCATCCATTTGAAGACAGATCTAGTTGGTGCACTCAGTCAGACATGACATTACCATGGAATTTGAGTTGACAGAAAGGAATTGCAGCATTGGATGGATGGAGTGACTGAGGGATGGATGAGACAGAAGAGATGGATTGAAAGACAAACAAATAGACAGATGCATACAGATGCGTGAACTTATAGATGGAGATAGGTGAAGTGGGTACAGACTGAGGCCCAGGGAGACAAAGGTAACTCATGGTAATGCATCAGTGATGATTTGGTCTTAAGTTTGATAGAATAGAGCACACTAGCATCCACACCAAGTTTGGAGAAATATATCGATGGCGAGAGCATGAGAAAGCAACGCATTTCAGTTGTGGTCTTTGTTGCTTGGACTGTGTCCATTGGACAAAATGTTTCATGGTAATCCCTCCCACCTACTATAAATACTCTCCAGAAAGCCACGCTTCACAGTACCGGCCAAATTCAGATTGAGGGCTCATATGGGGGTATTTAATATCGGGTGGATGGCATCGGTTTCTCCACAGCATTTTAAACGTTTGCAAGAAGCAAGCCGCTAAGCCAACTATTCAACCTTCTACATCAACCAGCCATTTATGACGCATTTACCACCCACCTTGGGGTAAGCCAACCCAGGTGACGGAATCTGGCAGCGCTGAAGCCACAGCAGTGGCAAAGGAATTGCAGGACCCACGGCATCCCATGGGCAAATGGGGACGGATTTAACGGGTGCCAGGGTGGAGGGGTGATTGAAAAATCATGGGTGGAAGATGGATATGATGGTTTACGATACGATTCATGATGGATTGATGCATATAATTGGATGCTGTAAAAAATGAGCTAACATCGCTGAGAATGGTTGAATTATGTTGAACATTTATACATGTCAACCCCGAAATAGCTTATATTTTAACCAACCATGACCAGTTTTGTGGCCTCATTGATACCTCAATTTTGAGCCGTCTGTGATGTTCATGAAGCCACCACTTGATCTATTTGGGATCGAGGCTCTCAACGGGTTTTACCATCAAATATGATTGGTGTAAAAATATACGTCCGCCACCTCTTATTGCTTGATCATCAAAGAGTTTGCATGATGATTTCATCCTCAAAGACTTGGCTTAAAAAAAGCAAACCTCTTTGCATTGACCAATATTGACCATCACTTAAAACTGAGGATTCGGATCCCAAGTAGAGACACCCCAAGGAATCCCAGGGCACCAAAAAAACGGGGGCATCGTCCCAAGTTCCTCCCATTGTTCCGTTCGACCTTTATTTAAAAATAATTTAAAGCACGATTTGGCCCATAAGTACAACAAAAATTATAGTAGTCTATAGATAAATTATTTGAAATGATGATATAATTGTGATAAATTGGTACTGACAATAGAGTATGTATAATATCATTCTTACTCATAATTCAACAAAACTAGTGATACTGAAAAATCAGCGTAGCCATCATCAGTGGCCAGGAGTTGCTAGAGCAGCACAAGTATCTCAATCCACAGACAGCCCATGTTCGACATCCCTTGCACGGTTGCTGAACTCACGGGCGTTGGTTTTTGGCGAATTTTCACCATGGGATTTACTGCATTAGTGGCAAGTAAAGTCAATTTTCATTGGGTAAATGATGATAAACATTGATAAACTATGGGTTCTTATGGTTTTTTTAAATGTTCTTTTGGGTATCCCTTTTTTCAACAGAGCCACTTAGAATGGCCAGCCAGGTCTCCGCCATCATTCCTACCTTTAGGGAGCTAAAACGACCAAGGGGCGTCCCAGGTTGGGTGAGTCGCTGCTCACAACTCTTGGCCGATTCCAAAGTAGCGGAAGCCAAGGTGCGAAAGGGGACCCATGGGGACCGAAAGTCGATCCAAGTGGTTCACCCAGGGTCGACCGTGTAGGCTTATGATGGGTGAAAAACTTGACATGTGACGAATTGTGACGACATAGGATATGTATGGATATGTAATACAACTATATTGACGCTGTTATGTTTAGTATGAAAGATTCGCCAATGGTAAATGGTGTCTTGTTGGTGTTAGAAAATGGGTAGAGTTTAATGACTTCACTGCGATCCCTAAAAAATGTCAGAAGTGCGCGCTATCATATTCTGCGGAGGTTGATGGTTTCACTTGATGAAGGCTGGTCTTCAGGTGAATGATGTTGGTGGAAACTTTCCATGAACAAGTGCCTGTAAAGATATTATGCAAATCGAATGGTACCTCGCCAAAGGGACCCCCCCAACAATGGGGCTTAATAAGCCTCTATAAATAAATTATTGGATTGATTCAAGAACACATAGTTGGATTAAATAGCTAATAACTAAATAACTATAATTCAACGATAATCAAGCCTAAAAGTATCATCTCTAAATCCAAAAATTGAAGTCTCCTCCCCTTTGGTTCAAATTTTCCATCTGTCCATCCACTTTCCACATTTTGAAAGACTTCATCCCCCGTGATCTCCACTTGGATGTGCATCCCAGTTTTTGAAATATAGGATTCTAATTCATGTATAGCTTCTATTAACTTTGCCATATATATATATATATATAAATAGATATTATGATTAGAACATGTTCTAACTGGTTTCCATCCCCAAACAAAATCAAGTTCCATCCCCAACGTCAAACAACTTCCGTGTACCCAAACATGCCAGGTTTGTTTAGCTCGTGTGACCACGGGTTTGAACACCGACATGACGCGGATCTCAACGGCCTTCAGACGTTTTGATATGGACGAATCCAAACATCTAGATGAAACCGAGATCATGTGACCTGGCTGGGGAAAGCGGGATATGTTTGATGGGGAAATCATGGGAAGATCATGGTGAAATAATGGGATAATGAGGAAATCATGGGAAAATAATGGTAAAGATCATGGGAAGATCGTGGGAAGATCATGGAGATTTTTGTTGGTGGATGCGACCCGGCATGGTGATGAAAAAAAAACTCCGGAGATCATGGGGAGATCATGGGGAGATCATGGAATTTTTTGTGGGACCTATTCATTACGAAGAATATTAATGAGTGTCTGATGGTGTTTGAATGTGTTTGAAGATAGGGTTTTTTGATGGGGTTGTAAAGATCATTTGAAATGGGTATATTAATTGAACCATACTGAAATGCGGTTGTTAGCCAGGTATAACCAATGATCATCATTGGACCACCATGGAACTGTAAAGAAAAAGGGAAGGAAAACCATGGCAAACCATTGGAGTTACCCTCTGGTAAACTAACATAACTATGGAAAATCACCATTTTTCATGGGAAAACTCACTATAAATCGCCATTTTCAATTACCAGAGGGTAGGAGTACCCTATTCTCAGACAAACCCGTGTTGCACTGAGTAATATTCTTGGTTGGTGTGAATCGCTGTGAATTGAGTTGTTAGCCGTGGAATGGAGGAAAATGGACCAACTGGAAACTGGAATCTGAATCCAAAAACATTGGCAAGATAGGTGTTTTGGACGTTGGTTGTTTTGGATGTGGTTAAACCGAAAACCTACAAATCTTAGGGTTTTGTGGAGTCTGTAAGTAGATTGCCGGGGTGTTTGCTGAGAACTTGTTGTTTTTTGCAATGTTGAAACAGAGATGAACCAATTACCCCGGAATCCTGGCGAACAACGAAGCAAGGGGTTTGCGCCCAGGCTTCGAGGGTTAAGTGATTGTAACATTGTACCATACATGATATCGGGACTATACACACATTTATAATCCCCTTCCACACATATTGAATGCCCATTGGAAAACTCTTGTTTCTTGTTGGATCTATTCATTCTCGGTTATCAGTTTTTAAATGTGTTCAATAGTTTTTCTCGGACATTCGCCATTAAACCCCCCTGAAATTGCTTTTATTGCATTTACATGTTTCAACTGAAAGCCATAGTTTTAAGATGTTTTAAGCATTTCAAATCCTCATGAAATCCCATTCGAAACGGACTCGTGGGCAATGAGGCGCCTGGCTGCCTACCTGGGTGTTGATGTCAACCCCAAAGATTTAGATCACAACACTGACGGTGCGCGACGGCGGGCAAAGGCGGTCATATGATTTTTTTTAGGTGAGATTATCATGTATCCATACTGGTTGGTGGTTCGGAACCATGGAATTTTATGACTTTCCATATACCCTCTGGTAAACTAACATTACTATTGACAATCACCATTTTTAATGGTAAATCCACTATAAATGGTCATTTTCAATAGCTATGTTAGTTTACCAGAGGGTATTGGGAATTTCATCATCCCAACTGACGAAGTTCATGATTTTTCAGAGGGGTTGAAACCACCAGGTGGAAATCATATACTATAGGCGATGATTAGGAACATATATATATATATCTATGAACATCATTGATGACAGATAATCACCATATGAGCTGGAAATAGGATAACATGGGAAATTATTGTTGATATTTCATAGAATATAATGGGATAATGATATACTTACATACTCATATAATAATATACATGTTCATATGATAATGTATATATATACACAGATATGTACATATATTAATATATTATGTACACATATGTATATATATATAAATACGCACGGTATATATATATGATAATAACACAACAATCTGATGTATTTCGGTGCGGTACCTGAAATGGGGAAAGTTCCCCCATGAATTCTCCAAAAGTTTGAGGTAAATGATGAGAAATCAGCCGATGGATTTCTCCACGAATTGAAGGAACATGTTACAGGAATACCCCGGTGCTACTTGATATTTGTCCATTTTTTTTGACAGGTTGTTTGCATTTTTTTGTTAAAGTAATGTAGTGTCATTGAGAACGACAAAACAGTGCAATTATCATAGGCTTAGTTTGCTTGGACATCTGCATACCATGTCACCTAAGAAATTTGGGAGATCTGTGGAAACACATTGAGTCAGCGTACTGCTATCCATATTTGGGTGCTGCCAAGGAAATAGGGCTGTCTAGGGCTGAATGCCTCGAAATTACAAAAAATCTGCGAATTAGCCTTTAGATCATGGATTTGACGTTTAGCTTTTAGATTATTATGGATTGACGTTTAGACAATCATTCCTTTTCACGGAACCAGCTGCTGGAATTTTGGATAGCTGAGATGTCATTTGCATCCATTCTGCCTCCACAAGAAGTTTGCCTGATGCGACACCGAAAGTGAAAGAACAACTTTGAGGTAAAATCCACAGCAAGCAGCTCCTATATAGTTGGAGTTTCCAGTGGAGTTTCCCTCAAATCAGCCCAGTTTCATTTTTACTTTCAGACACCCACTTGCCACCATGATAGGGACCCTCAGGACTTGCAGGTGAGTTGTGTTTTGTCTTCTTACTGGATTCCGCAGACACTGGTTCTTCCCTAATTATTTGGCTTCAACTTTTTTGATCCTGAGACATGGTGCTAGATTCTGCTAGATGTTGATTGACACATAAACTCCATATATTTTGTGGGTTTTGGATGTTTTTGGCTTTTCGACCCTTTCCATCAGTTATGCTTTTCCATCACCGGGCACCAGGGGGTGCTAAAACCCGGGGGCTCCAGGTGAAATCAGTCTGTCGGAGTTTCAAGACTTTGTTGGCCGCATGGGTGGGGTCGCTCGCATCAAAATCCTCAAGTTCCGGGGAGTGATGGCTGTGCCACCAGAGGTGCCACCAGAGTTCTAGAGAGTTGAGAAATGTTTGGAGAGGCAACAGGGCTTCAACATGCTTCAACATTTTGGGTTACCCTCTGGTAAACGTTTACATAACTATGGAAAATCACCATTTTTCATGGGAAAATCCACTATAAATGGTCATTTTCAATAGCTATGTTAAATTACCAGAGGGTAGAGATCATCAATAGATTCAATAGGTAATCTCACCTGGAGCATGTCGGAGCTGCGGCGCAACGCTTGGGCTTCCGGGTATGGTGGAGTTTCCATGTGTTTCATCATAGTAAGCGATTGCCACCCGATTGAAGTATCCCCATTTCATCCCAATTATCAAGCGCTTGGTGATATAGCGGATTTACCCACCCCCAAATGAGATCTCCATGGTCCAATATCATCCTGGCTGATGTACCCAATTTAAGTGACACATTTCTTGGGCAAATCCTGCGCTCAATAGCAGTGGTCAGTAGGGCTCCCATTCCAGACCAAATCCCCATTTTTGCTTGGTTGGATCCACATTGTTTTAAGGTTGGTGGAATGTTGGTTAGATAACTAACTCCCAAGTTGATGTGGCGATGTTATGTTGGTTTATGCTGGTTAAAAGGTTCAATTCCTGGTTTTTGGTTGGTTACAGTAAATATAGCATTCTATTTTCGTTGTGGCTGAATTTTCAGTTTTTGCCATATTTTATCCATATTTTTCCCCATGGTTTTCCATGTTTTTTGGTGAAATCCCTAAGTTTTTTCCGATGGGATCATCGTCCCACCCCAGCTGCACCTGAGATCCAGCAGCTCTTTGAGCAACGCCGCCGGCGTGTGGCGGAGACGCGGCGCGACACGTTGAGCATGGCGGGGGTGGCCATTGGGGCGCGCGTGCTGGCGCATTTCTATGTGCCCCTGGTTGGGAGATTTTGATGATTTCCTGAGCCCCAAAAAACTGGGAAAACCTGGAGAAAAATGGTGGGGTTCAACGATGTTGAACGAGGTTCAACTGATGAAAACATGCATTTGATTAAAGAAGAAAAATCGGGATTCAACTTGATTCAAACCAGAAGTCAAAAAAGTTGGGATATAATTCATTTGGCCAACGTAAAGATCATAAAGGGAGAGACTTAACTATAACCCAATGAAATCCAACGAAAAACGGGCGATTCAACCTCTAAAATAGGAGAATTCCATCCGAAATAGAAGAAATGAACTGAGATGGAGGGTTTAAACCGCAAACTTTCGGGAGATCTGACAAAGAGTTGGGATTTGCCCACAAAACCATTCAGTTGCAAATACATATATATAATTAGTTCAATTCTTGGCTAAGTTTCATGCATGAAAATCCCCCATAATTCCAATTTTATCCAATATGCGTGGTTTGAAATGGCTTGAAGATTCTTGTTTCTGTCGCCACATTTGGACGCCAGCATGAGAGGCAGGCGTGAAGCCAGATCGCTACAAGTCACCGGAGCCCGAAGAAGCGGTGGTCTTGGGGGTTCAGTACAAGGACAGTGAAGAGTGGGGCAAACTAAGATCATGATCATCATATTCCCATAATTAATCCATAATATTACTAATCATTATATTCAAACTGGGATCTTTAACTAATCCTGATCATCATATTCCCATAAGTAATTCATATATTTGTTCAAAGATATTCAAAGCATTTTGGCATAGGTAACCACATGCAACCACCCGAGCCACATCATTTTCTTTATCAACCCCCATCTGAGAAAAGGATGCGACGAAGCATAGGACTTCAGCCAACAAAGAGGCAGACTCGACCCACATTCCGATGGGGTTCAAAAAATGGGTATGTAACGCTAAGTGATGGTTGAAGCTTGTTAAAATTGGGGACTTCAAAGGAAATAGGGGGTTGACCAACAGAAAGTGAGTTTTGACCAACAAGAACTGGAATTTACATCAACAAAATGGGGGTAAATGCTATCGGCAACGAAAACGGGATGTAAATAGCCAAGAACAAGAATGAGGAGATATCCGACAACAGGTTCGTTGCTTCTGATTCTCTGCATATACACAAGCTTTGTTGAGGTGGAGCAGCAAGAAGACTGGATGTAACTTAGTAACCATTAGATATAGACATGATCTTGGTTTGTCTTTGGCGTTCTTCTACAATCATGGGTCCCTATATTACTGATAAATCGACTATTGTGGGCTATCATACCCATGAAATCTCACTAAAATCCATTAAAATCCATCAACATCCATTAAAATCCCATGAAAATTCCATAACTTTGGTTTCTTTGGGGCTTAATCTCCCCTTTGGAGGATGATGATATGGCGGGCCCTTCTCAGCTGGAAGTGGAGTTAGAGTTCTTGCGAGATCCGACGACATTGGAGAGGAGGGCAGGGGTCCACCGGAGATTGCTGGGGGGGTGGATGACCATGGTCTAATGGTCTAACCATGGTCTAAACCATCAAAAAGTGGGAGTTAACCATCAATTGAGGTGTGAAACACAGAAATCCTGATAGTTTCCTCGGTTTTTTGGGGCGACTGAAGTATCACATTTGGGGTCCACGGGTCCACAACCCCATCCATCTAAAGCCTCTGAAAACCATTTCTAGGCGGATTCGGTGTTAGTTCTCCGGGGGTGTAGTCTTCACTGGTTCTAATAATCTATCACTATGAATGAATATACCAAGAAACAGGAATCATAGGGATGCAATTGGTAATCAGCGAGAAAATTCGGATCAACTGGTGGCCATCGACCTTGGCGTAGCTTCTCATGACCGATAGTTGAAATTCCAGCCTTTGGTTCCAAATTCTGAGGCAACCTCATCTCGCTGGTGAGGGAACATGTGATGGGCGAACTGACAGGCAAACGCAAACCACAGCCAAAGCGGCTAGTACTCAGCCCTAAATTACTTCAAAGCACCCTGCATGGATTGTTCGCCTCCCTCATTGGGGCGAAGTTAGCAACATCTTTGTTTCTTCGTCAAGCTCAAACACGCTCGAGCAATACCTTGCATCTGATGCCTTCAAGCTTCACAATTTTGTACCCAATCTGATCCACTTTCATTCACCATCCACTTCCGATTTTGAGGGCAGTACCAGTACCTGATTTATTGCTGCGGGGCCGGTGTTGCACTCTATTTGGTGATTTTCATAATCTCGGTTTTATTCTATTTGATGTATATATATATATATGATTATATATATATGATTCACTAGAATTATGGCAAGGGCCAAAAAGTCCAGCGTTGCACTCCTTGGCCGCTTTCATCCCTTTGCTGTTCTATTATTTTTACATGTTCTTACATCTCTTGCTTGAAGGTCCTTTTCCACTTGGATATTCTAGGAGAGATCTTCCACTTTAGTGCTGAAGATGCCCAACGAATTCCATTGTTGCTGTAACCTATTCTTTCCCTCTCAAACTCTGAAATACCAGAAATACATAGGAATACTACAATCCGATACCCCATCTATCAAATCCCATCACCTCATCCGGTGTTCGTCAAAGCTCTGCAGTGACCTCCCCTAAGATGGAAAAGATATGAACGCCGACTGGGTCGACTTTCATATGAGTCCCATCCCCCCAATATTCAACGACTTCCCAAGAACGCCATAACGACTCCCCCCTTGGTGGCCCTTGGTGGCCCTTGGTGGCCCTTGGTGTCCCTTGGTTTTCTTCTTTTTTGGTCCCCCTTGGGATGTCCCTGTCTCCCTCATGACCAGCCGTTGTCGCAGGACCAAAAAAGCCACCTGCGTCCCTTCGCATTGGATCGTCAGCACCTCGGAAGATGCTGAAGTGGCGGCTGCACTGCGCGAGGTGCTGCCGGCTGAAAAACCTGAAAGCTTGGGGGATTCAGCACCATGGCACCGAAAAACATGGGATAAACATGAGGGTTTAAACAAACAACTGGATGGAATGGGGTAGCCCTATTTTCAGATGGCAAAGCCGAAAATTCCAATAGCTTTTGGTGAAAAACCCGCCGTTTGAATTCAAAACAGGGGGGATTGGTCTCAACGAATCCCTCTTCGGACAGGCCAAAATCACCAAGCAGTGATTCAGGCAATGATAGATCGGGATTTTGATTTTTCCAAACAATAGAGCAAGGAGTGTGGTTTAAATATGAATCTAATCATAGATTATAAGATCGCATCAATATACCTTGGTGAACAGATTGGCTAGCCCTTTAAGAGTGTACCAATGGGGATTATATGAGGTAAGGGAAGACTGTACATCGAGGCAGAACTTGGAAGTGAAACAAACAACCAGTTTCTGACTGAAATGAAGGTTTTCCACATATATATATATACATACGTCTTTATAATATATGATATATATGTTTGTTGCCCCCCTGGTGAACATTCTGACAAGATTGTTGTTGAATTTCCCCATTCAACGACTCAATCAAGGATAACTATACTATACATGATGATTTACCGCAATTATTCCGATTTATCATGATTTACCATGATTTACCGTGATTTTCTTGACTTTGCCTCTTGAAAATAGAAGATATAGAAGGATATCCCAGTGACTTTTCCAGGTCCCATCCCCCGTTGATATCGGGAGGTTGGTATCCACGACGAAGACCAACCCTTTTGGGATGCCGTCTTTCCGGCCTCCGAGACGCGAGAGGTGACCGCGAAGCTGGGGTGACCGGGTCTACTTGGAGCATCCCACTTAAGGAGCTGGTGATATATCCCATTAATTAAAATTATATAATATTATATATATAAATGCTATATATGATATTATATTATTATGTTTTCCAGAATAATACACGATATTAATTATATGATATTATGATATATTATGTGATATTATATGATCATATATCATATAACTAATGTTGATATCCCTATGGATCCAGCCATACCTTCTCAGAAAGGATTTGGATCCATAGGGCCAAACATAGGGTATGGGAGAAGCCCAGGAAATCGGGACTTACGAAGCATGGTTAGTATAGTTACGATATCTATGGGAATACATGAGATGCTGATCCTCCAAGTTAGATGTTTTTGGTACGTTCCCATTAATTTGAAAAGTGTTATGGAAATATGATCGAAGGAAGTTTAGAAGTGAAACTTCCGACAATATGGACAGTTGAAAAGCAGAGGTGAGAAGAGTCAGAAGAGAAAAGATCAGAAGAAAGAAGATGCAGGTGCGCGAAAAGGTAGGAACGTCGCGAAACACTGTGTTTTTCCAATGATTTGTGGCTCCGGAGGGTCGAAAAGTAGGCTCGCTAAAGCGGCGGGTGCGGAGCCAGCTCGCCAGATGAGAGATGAAAAATTGCACGCCGTTGTGGCGCGAAGCACATTTGCAAGTCAAAATGTACAAAACACCTCAGCGTCGGACACTTTTGGAAGTTGAGATGTGAAAAAGTGCACGGTTGTGGCGCGAAGCACATTTCGAAGTCAAAATGTACAAAACACCACCACACTTTTGGAAGTTGAGATGTCGAAAAAGTGCACGCCGTTGTGGCGCGAAGCACATTTCGAAGTCAAAATGTAAAAACACCAGGGTTTCGGACCACTTTTGGAAGTTGCGATGTCGAAAAAGTGCACGCCGTTGTGGCGCGAAGCACATTTGCAAGTCAAAAATGTAAAAACACCAGGGGTTCGGACCACTTTTGGAAGTTGAGATGTCGAAAAAGTGCACGCCGTTGTGGCGCGAAGCACATTTCGAAGTCAAAATGTACAAAACACCATTCGGACCACTTTTGGAAGTTGAGATGTCGAAAAAGTGCACGCCTTTGTGGCGCGAAGCACATTTCCAAGTCAAAATGTACAAAACACACCATGCTCGGACCACTTTTGGAGGTTCAGATGTCGAAAAAGTGTCGAAAAAGTGCACGCCGTTGTGGCGCGAAGCACATTTCGAAGTCAAAAGTGTAAAAAACTGATGGTTTTGAGCCTTTTTTGACGTTACGATGTCGAAAAAGTAGACACTGATTAACTTAACTAACTTGACTAACTTAACTAACTTCACTAACTTAACTACCCTAACTTCGACGACAACAGCAACAGCAGCAACAACAACAACAACAACCACAACAACAACAACAACAACTACTACAACTACAACTACAACAACTACAACTACAACTACAACTACAACTACACAACAACTACAACTACAACCAGAACTACAACTACAACAACTACAGCTACAACTACAACAACAGCAGCAACCACAACAACAACAACACCAACAACAACTACTACAACTACAACTACAACAACAACTACAACTACACAACAACTACAACTAGAACTATAACAACTACAGCTACAACAACAACTACAACTACAACTACAACTGCAACTACAACAACAGCAACAACAACAACAACTACAACAACTACAACTACAACAACTACAACTACACTACACAACAACTACAACTACACAACAACTACAGCTACAACTACAACAACTACTACAACTACAACAACTACTACAACTACAACAACTACTGCAACTACAAGAACTACAACCACAACTACACAACAACTACAACTACAACTATATGACTGCAACTACACTACACTAATTACATTACACCACAACTACTACTCCACTACGCTACAACTACAACTACAGTTAGCAGTACATCACACTACATCCAGCAGTTGTGGGTGAGGTGACCACTGCAACCATTGCAACCACTCCAGCAGACACAACTCCAACCACCTTTCGTTCAATCAGTGGATTCGCTCTGCCATCCGTGATTCACAACAACCAACGTCTCCTATAGGTTTCCTATTCTGAAACTTCCGCCACCGCCTTGCGCGGTACTACTGGTAAAACTATATAAAACTGGTGATATAGCACATGACAACATATAGATGGTAGGATATCCGGAGGGAAGGGTTGATATGACCTTATGGGTAAGGTACCCGAAGATGCGATGCTTTGGTTTCTTGCATGTACAACGAATGACCAGTTATTCATTAATCCAGTCTGTTGGTTAAGCCAACATTTTTCTCCAACAATTCATTTCTGTTGATTCGACCGTGTTTGTTCTTGGTGAATTTCCGACTGCTTTAAGTTATGGTAGAATCATGTGAACCCCCCATTTTCACCATGTTCACCAGGTGTTTTCATGGATTTTCCATGGATTTTCCACGATTTTCCCATGATTTTCGTCCTTGAACGTCCTTCCATCTGTTTCGAATGGTCTCCGGCAGGTCGTCCGGTTGACCACCTGTCAACGTCGCGCCCTGGCGTTGGTGCGCGCACAGGCGACGTATCTTCACCAGGTGGGATCTGTCCATTGGAGTCCATTGGAGGATTTGTAACCAGCTGGTACTTTATTGATGGTTTACCGTTCTCAAAATCAACCATGGTTAATCAGCCATAGCCATGGGAAATGACCCATAGAAATAGATGGTTTACCGTTCTTAAAAATGGGTGGATTTTTCCATGGCTAATTATGTTAGTCACAACCAGATGATTCATTGTCAGTAAATTTTGTACCATCTGGTTATGACTAACAGTTCGCGAACTGGAAAGATCCACCATTTTTAAGAACGGTAAACCATCTATTTCTATGAGCCATGGCTTCCATGGCTATGTTGAATAACCAGAGGGTAACGGGTAGATCATGGTGGATAGCTATGATTCATGGTCAGTGAAAATGGTCAGTAATTGGATGCAACATGATGTAAATGGTGACTAAGTAGATTATTTATGATGATTGACCTATGAAATGAATAATGGGTAGTTTTTTACTATCTAATGGATTGTGGGAAGTATATGGTGGATAGCTAAGTAGATGATAGTATGGATGATTTACCTACTATTTGACGATGGGCAGTTTTTTTTTACAAAATCTTGAATTGTAGTGATGACATCAGCCTATTTGTAGTGATTCCCATAGCTATTTTAAATTTCCAAATGTTACTCATTGAAACCGGGGATTTAAGACATGGATTTGATCAATGACATAATCATCAAAACAACTGAAACCTCATATAGAGATTCGTCACTAAAGCCCAAACCAGGAGTTTGACATATCCCATGTTGGTTGATTAAATCATCAATATTGATGAATTGATATTGATTTACATAGATAGATGATATAACCCGTATATCAGCACTACAGTACGGATTTAATCAATGATTTAATCAACCAAATATGGGGTTTTATTATATGTGATTTGATTATTTAATCGAATATGGGGTTTAATCATCTGGGTTTATCAAGGTGTTTTTAGTGTTCTATAGTTTTTCAGGGATGCATATAAAAAGGGGATTGCAGACAAAGAAGGCATCAAATGAAAACCCTATTAAAAGGGTGGCATGCATCAAAATAGGGATTTGACCAATGATAAATATGGGCAGATGGCTGAAAATTGATTCACTATCCCCCAAAACAGTTTGACCCTGAGAGTAGCCAATTCTTGAAGGGAGTTAGAGGTTTCCAACGTCCTAGCTCGTAAGATCGTCATATTAGTGATGTTATGACTGAGTTCTTTTCTGGTGAGTTATTATATGGTGAGTTCTTATTACTTATCGTGGTCAGAATGTATCTTAAGGTTCCATCCATGGCTTGGATTAGTTGGATTTAACTTGCCGAAATGGGGATGAAAAAAATCCCGTCAACGATGACTTTGTTTCATAGTATGATGGGTTGAGCAACAAAAGTGGGGACTGAAACAGTTGGATGTTGTGATTCTTTATGGGTCGAAAAAAAAACGTAATTTTGTTTCAACGTGCCAAAATGTGAATTTTTAACGTAGTATAATGAATGGCGTTGTCCAAACATACGTACATCATAGGGATCATATTGCAGATTGGTTGAGCAACAAGAGTTGTGATTTATCGGGAAACAATGGGGTCTTGTATTTCTTGATTGGTCAAAACTATCAAGGTCTAAGCTGTGGTGGTTTAAATACCACCAGTATGAATAGTGACTTGTGATTTAAGCCAACAAGTCATTGGTTCACAGACTGTTCATGGTAATTTTGTTTTACCATCGGCCATCGGATATTTAAACAATTATAAAACTATTTGCTGGTCACGGGAATTTGACCAACATGAAATTGGACTTGAATGGAAACCCACATGTTTCTTTTTACAAAGCAGATTTGAAATGGTTTTGCTGAAAATAGTGGTATATCAAATCGTATCCATTCATATCCCATGTAAGTATCATTCATACCCCATGTAAGTATCATTCATATCCCATGTACCCTATGGTAAACTTTCACATAACTATGGAAAATCATCATTTTCCATGGCTAAATCCACTATTTCGATGGCCAGTTTCAAGCACTGGATTTGGGGATACCCCCCGGATCACCTGCGACTGGATGGCAGTGATGGGCAGAACCAGATGGCAACTGAATTAAATGTGAATCAAATCGAATCATCAAACGAATCATCTGAGTCAAATGATCTCACTAAAGTTGACTAAAGTTTGTTTTTTTCCGCAGAGATAATAGATCATTCATGTTTGACCCAAAATCCGCTGGAACATCTGCTGGCAAATCCGCTGCCCATCCAGGCTGCCTATCCCAGAGTCTTGGAGCGATTTCAGAAGATGGGTTACACCGACAAGGAACTCCAGGCTCGCCTTACCGCTGGCCACAACGGGACATATTCCTTTTCCTTTTGCAGAACAGGACACCCAAAATGTACTGTAAACATCTGTAAACATGTTTTTTTGTTCCAGGTTCTCCAGACAGACATGGCACGTTGTTGCGTTACCCTTTCACCACTTTTCCGGATCCTAGGCTGTTTGACCAGGTGATTTCCAGAAGACAGTGAAAACTTCGATCGAAACCCACAACATGAATTGGTACATGAAGTTCCGATTAAAAGGCGAGACTTATGGCAAACAAGAGCCTGAAAGACTTGGCGTTGGCTTACATCATCTTTCATCTTCAAGTTGAGGACTTGGGAATCGAGATGTTCCATCCTCAATAAGATATGTTTCACATGTTTTGGCACACTCTTTCATGTGTGTTCCATGTTCAAGAAGATATGTGAATATATGTGATATGTGCTAGATTGTCCAAAGCAATTGTCCCCTGGACAACTTGAACCATTTTGAACATATCATGAAATATAAGTCCATTGGTGACTCAGGTGGTGACCTACAGTATAATATGAAAAGACCAATCATGAATCTATATCTTATTACATATACTGTAGATGCAAGTCATTATTCATCATAAAATACCAGCATTGAGAAGCATTATTAAGCCAGAATCAGAGTTAAGTACTTTGAAACACATTGGCTTACATTTTGGTATCATGATATCGATATGGAGGTTTCCTAAGTCATAGGGTTACCCCCAGTTATCATCCATTTATACTGGTTGGTGGTTTGGAACATTTTTTATTTTCCCATAATGTATTGGGAATGTCATCATCCCAACTGACGAAGTCATATTTTCCAGAGGGATTGCTCAACCACCAACCAGGATAGATTACAGCATATTACAACTACGTATATGATGGTAAATCATGGTGATATTTTATCTAATCATCATAGTTATCATCCATTTATAGACTGGTTGGTGTTTTCAAACATGAATTTTATTTTCCATAATATATGGGATAAGCCTTCCCATTGACTAATATTTTTCAAGATGGTTAAAACCACCAACCAGTAGATAGATTTGCCATGAAATAAACCATCCAGCGATAAAGGGGTACCATGGCTGAACCCTCAGGCCGTCTTGAGCTGGGTTCAAGACCTGGCACCCGTCATCATCCACGTGCAGCTGGTGGCTTTGGCGCAACGGGCACGGGCCCAGGGATTTTACTGACATATGCGGAGATGTGCCCCAAGTTCCATGGGTTTATGATTCATCGGTTTATGATGGATTTATGATGGGTTTATGATGGGTTTATGGGATTTTTCTGGATTTTTGAAGGGACTAGCCTGGTTACGGTGAAATCTGGTGAGATGACCTGAGTTCGGGTGGTTTTTTTGGGGGGGTTGATGGGAATTGCCTTGTCCGACGGAGGACACAGTGGGTCGATTCCTCGAGTCCGATGAATTCTACAGGCTCCAGCTATTGGTTGTCAGCTTTTGTCCAAATATTTTTTGGGATGAACATCCATTTACTTTGGGGTTAGGTACCCTACCAAGGATTATCCCATCTAATATCCCATTCAAATATTATCCATTTACCATCTAATATGGGATAATATATGGGATAATATTGGGCTCAGTAGGGTACCAGGGACTAGCCATATCTAAGTCAGAAAAAAAATAGTAAGAACTTGAATCTACAGTACGTGGGAATGGTTCAGAATGATGTACTCCCCAATTTTCTCAGCATCACATATCCCAAACCGTTCTCGACCTTTTGTCTCTGCTAGTAGATGTTTGGGGATCAGCATAGTCTATCACTCTTTTCGACCAAATTCATTCCGTTGTTCTTTTATTAATATTCTTACATATTCTTATATATGCAGTATATATATATATATTAATATTCTTATGTTAATATGCTTATATTAGTTTATATCAATATTCTAATGTGAATATTCTTATATTGATATGTTTATATTATATTCATATTGATGTTCTTATATCAATATTATTGTATATTCCAATTCAATCTTGCTGTGGCTTCTTTTACTACCAAACAGGTCTCTTTTCAGCTGGCCCTGCGAAAGCTGCACCTTTCTTGACGGCTGGCAGGAGTCAGTTCGAGACGAAGACCTCCAATGGTGCATTGGACGATGGTGCCGTAGGGCAATGGGTCAGTATGGGCGGGTTGGAGCCGGTACCTATTTGTGGCTACCTATGGCTGGATTAATGGAACATCTCCCAAAAAACAGATGATTTAGGGTAGCCTCATGACTTAGGAAAGCGCCATTTTGTTTGGGGAACTTGGACTTGGAACGAGATCATCTAGGAACTGCAGGAATAGGACAGAGAATCTATGGCTGTGGGGGTTCCGATGGATGCATCCACCAGGAAACAACATTCGCATCGGATGGGAAGAAGATCTCTTTGGTGATGCCTATCATGATGCAACACCCTTTGAGCGCTGCAAGTACGGAGCTTTGAATGTCACTGGTTTGCTGATGAAGAGGTTTTTTTTGTGACCCCCGGAAAGGGAACAAGAGATGCTATGGAGACCCCAATAGGTCATGGGTCAGAGTCAGCTGGGACCCTGTCCTAGGTGACCAATGACTTCGAGGGCTGCAGGTCAGCGCTTCAGTATGGAGACAGTGTCCTGGTGGAAAGGGGCGAGCATCTCAGAGGTGAACCATACAGAATACCCTCTGGTAAACTAACATAGCTATTGAAAATAACCATTTATAGTGGATTTACTCATCAAAAATGGTGATTTTCCATAGTTACGTTAGTTTACCAGAGGGTATATCAGAATATATGGCTCTTGATCAAAATTTCATCTCTATCCCCATAGTATCATAGGACTCCCGCCCATATAATTTCCATGGATATCGCGTAACAAAAATCCCATACAAAATCCCATCACTTCCGATCCCTAGGCATTTAAAGGGTGCCGTCGCTTTGAAACGGTCCAAGGTTACCTGGTGCTGAAGGATGTGCGTTTGCGGTGTAGCTTTGCAGCCACGGATTCTGGTGGGATCGAAGGCGGTCGTTTTTTCAAGTTCTGAGAGACAAAAATGGCAACCAGAGCTCATGGAGATTCCTAGATTTTCCATCATTTTCCATCATTTTCCATCATTTTCCATCATTTTCCCACCTCCATCGCAGTTGTGGGTTTCCAGCGCAGGCTCGAGGTTGGCCGTCCTGGACAAATATGCACATGTCGTTTGGCAAAGACAGAGCTGGTTGGGTTTCAGGAGGGTGACGGGATCATGGTGAAGGACGTTTTTTTTTGAATGGTTTATGATGGTTCCAGTGGGTCATCCGTTGCGCCGGAACATCCACAAAACAAGTTTGTCAAGGGACAAGACATTCAGGAACCCCGTGCAGATCAGTGTAGATGTTTGAAAGCAAACAATCATCACGGGTTCGTGTACAATTTTCTCTTGAACCAAACAGCGGTGGGTCATGGTGGGTCTCCTTATTTGAAGAAACCCTTAAAAAGAAATGGATGCAACATGTTGCAAAACCCCATCCTTAAGTCAATGAATTGGTTCAAACTTGTTCTGCATCGTTTTGGGGTCACTGTATCATCCGCTTCCCATATGTTCGGATTTCTTCCTCCACAATACACGCAATGTTGGTGTATAAACTCCACAATAGCCTTGAGTCAGTGTTGGTGTCTTTAAATCAAGCAGATCAACTCAAATCTTAAAGACACACTGACACATCCCTTCAAACTCATCCTTTCTCAGTTTTTCACCGCAAACTCCACAAGCTATCCCAACTGGTTGGTGGTTTGAAACATGAATTTTATTTTTCCCATTAAACAATGGGAATGTCATAATCCCAACTGACGAATTCCATCATTTTTCAGAGGGGTAGGGCTCAACCACCAACCAGATTATTATTAACCATCATTAACCATGTATAATAACCATATAATAACCATCATCATTAACCATGGTGATGGGGTAGGTCAACCACCATCAACCAGCCAACATATCTGGGTATGGATCAATACCTATTAATACCATTTTTAGAGGAATGAACATCCATTTACCAGCTATTTTGGGGTTCACTAGGTACCAGGGTTTTGACCCATCCCCATCTCAACATCTCAAGCTTTCCCAGTTCCTTCGATTTCTTCGACATCCAGGTCCTGGAGGAATACCACGAGCACGAAATCCAGGGCATTTTGGACGTGGCCATGGCTCCGGAGCCTCGAGCCGCGGAGGAGTTGCCAAAGCTCATGCGAGGCGAGACGCCGCATTGAGCCGAAAATGGCTGGAGTTGCTGAAAACCTGATGAGTTGAGATACTGTAAAGTAAATGATTGATGATTGATGATGATTGATGATGATTTTCGGAAGTTAGAGATTAAGGATGAATTATAGGGATAAATGATGATAAATGTATATGTCATCATATGGCCATTTTGGGTGGGAAACTGATGACTGATGATCAAACCATAGTCAGATGATGTCTCGATGGTGTCAGATGTGGCCCCTGGTCGGACACCCCCAGGTCGGACGACGCAGTGTTTCTAGCGGCGACATGCGTTGCTGTAAAATGATGGACCGTTGGAGCTACTGAAGTGAGAATTGTTCCATGATTCGTTGGAGCTCATAGACTCTTCCTGGTTGGTGGTTTGGAACATGAATTTTATTTTCCATAATATATGGGATAATCATGGATAATCCTTCCCATTGACTAATTTCAAGATGGTGGTTTTAAACCAGCTTCCAGTGGTTTTACCCTGGAATTGGGATAAACGCAGTGCCAAATGCCGAGTTCATCCCTCGCGAAACTGGCCGCAGGAAGTACAGAGAATTCCATCAGAGAATGGCTCACCTTTGGCTTCCCCCAACTGAAACGGAAGGAAGGTGCTGCGTTGTTTCACAAGACATGCTGGGCGCATGGGGTGGGATGATGTAGCCCACTGGAACGTAGAGTACTACTGTGTGGCTTTGATGAAGTACATACCCCTGAGTGCGTGCTCGGTTTGTAGCCCCCAATACTTATATGCAGATATGCACACATAAACCATCATAAACCAAAGTTACAAGATCTACAAACCAAGTTGCCAAGTTAACGAACTAGGGCACCTCCCTGTAACATCCCCTAAGTACTTGTTAATCCCTCTGTTGGGCTATAGGACCACCGAGCCTTGTTTGCTTGCAGGTTGCTTCTTTTTCGAGGTGGAGCTGAAGGAGGGCTGCATTCTGCCGCACGTTGGACTTGCAGGTGATCAATTCATGTGGACGGTGGGAGTGAAGAGTCTCCTGGAGACTGGATTGGTCACTTTTGATCGAAGAATCGAAGCCAAGCCAGTGCCATAAAGTGCCACAAAACGCCACAAAACGCCAAAACTGCCCAAGGTACACTTATCTTTCTGGGTTGGGTCATCTTTGCTCATCTATGATCGTTTGATAGTTTGTTTTTTTATCATTATCCGATTTTTTCTGTCCCACCCTTGTTTTTCATCTCAGGTGTCACTGGTATCGGTGGCATTGGCGACGATGAATACAGCTGTGGCGTCGATGGTCTGCACGGCGCGTGTCTCAAAAATGGCCCGGTGAGCTCGTGGAACGTCAGCTGGCCCAAGGGTTCGGTTGAGCGAGTCCACTTCGACTGTGAAACTTGGAGGATTTTATGATATGGATCCAGCTATACCTTCGGAAGTATGACTGGGCTATGGTTTGGGGGGTTAGCCGTAAGTTCTCAGAAAGTATTTGGAGCCATAGGGGATGATTAAAGAAATGGTGATATTATGTGGATTTATCCAAGAAGAATGGGGAATTTAATGGGATTCAATGAGATTTCACTTGCTTTATTATCAATTTATTGGGTTGCAATCCCCTTGGCCGTTCACATTAAACATGCCCCACAGTCACCATGGTTTGAATAATGGGAGATAAAAGTTTAAAAAACACATGTTTGAGACCACAGAATGGGGGTGTTTATATGATATGAAGGGGGTTGGGACTACGATTTAATTGGTATTAACAGTATATATAAGCAACCATTTTTATGGGTAGAAAGGGATGTATTATAAAACTTTATAAACATAATTTTTCAACAATGGCGGATTTTCCATGGGATTTGAGTGGAGAAATGTGGAAGCATGGTGATATAGCCAGCAATATTTGGGATTTAGAATGATTTAATGGGATGGGATTTACCTTGAAGAACATGCTGATTTAACTTGCGCAAACTTGTGGGGATTTCAATGGTGATTTGCTGAGTCGGCGATTTTTGATTTTCTATTGGTAAATCCACCATTTGCCCATAGGATCCATGTATGGTATATATGCTAACATTTGGTGTATATTGATGGTAAATGTTACCATATATAGCATACATGGATCCTATGGGTTGGGGAATCTTTAGTTTTTTTTGTTTTGCTGGGCCATCTTGAACAAATCCCAGGACAATTATGAAAGGGAACAATCCGAAATTCTGGGCAAGACTGTGCTGGTGGGTATCTTGGAGTGATTAATTTTTTGGAGCATGTATTTGGAGGTTTCCACAAATGGTGGTACCCCAAAATGGATGGTTTATAATAGTGGACATTCCTATACAAATTGATGATTTTGGGGTACCTCCATTTTAGGAAATCCCCATATGGCATTTTTTATTTGATTTTTTTTTGACTTATGTGTTCTCAATCAACTCAGACTTGTGACTTGCGGCATTTATGGTACTTAAATGGTTAGGGATTGCCGCTCATTATTTCTGGTCGAAAATCTAGATGTTGACAGTTGATGGTTGCGTGCTGAAGATCACCTACGTGATCTGGTTGGTGGTTTGGAACATGTGTTATTTTTCCATATATTGGGAATAATCATCCCAATTGAGTTTCATATTTTTCAGAGGGGTGGCTCAACCACCAACCAGTGATGATCGTAGATGTCCAGCTCTCCACTGCCAACATCATGATCCCCCCCCTTTTATGGGGTAATTGTTTGATCACATCAGAAGGTGCATATCAACATGTTGTTTGGTTCCAAGCCAATTGTTGCAGCTTAACAGGTGTTGCAGCTTAACAGGTGTTGCCGCTGAATATACCCATCTTGGTTCGGTACAGTCAGTTACACCGACACCATTCGACAGCCACAAGGGTATGCAATGGTCCGTGCCCAGGTGTTTTAGTAGACTTGGACCATGGCACTGTGACCTTTGCATCAGATGGTGCCTGGGGAAGTACCTGGAACCCACACATCACACAGGAGGATATGCCCTGCGACCTGGCTGGCAAGTCACACCAGGGCGGATCTGGTGCCCATCAAGAGGGAAGGTGGATGCCACCGAACCTGGGGCCGGCTGGATGGCCTTGGATGGCCTTGGGGTCCACCAAGTGTCAGAATTTCAATCACTGGCTCTTGGCTGGAAGTTGGAGTGGAAAAAAACAGTTTCCCCATGAAAAGTTGTGGGTTCCTTCAACAAATCCAGAAATTCAGCGGCCCATAGTGAGGGTCCTGATACCTTAGCTTGATGTCATTTTAGTTGAGGATTTATGTGTGGTTTTGGTGAAGTTAAAAACCTAGGGAATCACAGACTAGTCGGCTGCCAGGCAGCAGCTTGCAGGTAGTCAACTATATTCTATATGCAACTTTCAAGCTGCCCAAGTTTGCTTCATACCCACATTTTTTCAGTCTCTTCCATCATTTTGTGTTCACCTTCCAACTTACAACTTCCACCTGTAGCCTTGCTGAGGCTACCATGAGGGACTCTTCCCAGCTATTTCCATCAAAGGTTCCGCGAGCTTTCACTTCGGTCCTGACTTTAAGCCCCCACCGCCGTGACTTGTCAGTTCATGGCGATGACCTAATCGGGCGTTGATTTACCTCGAATTGCATGGACAAAGCTTCGATCCTGAGGGGTAGCAAATGGTAACCATGCTACCATGTCAATGTCCATCCATTCTTGGGAAGTTCCTTCACCCCCAATTCTATATCCATGCACATTGTAGCGAAGTTTCACCGAAGTCTGATTCCTGTCTGATTCTCCGTTCTCCGTTGCGCCGAGTGAACAGCTCGGCTCACAGGAAGAGCTTTTGCGACTTCACCCCTTGGGCCAAGTTGGGAGAAGTTCGTGTGGACAACCCAGCGGTAGGATGCTCAGACGTGTTGAACATCTACAAGGAGACACTCAGTCGCCGACTCATGGCCAACAGCTTAATCATATCCACATCTTTGGTGCGGGAGTCAGAAGTGATAGATGATCAGTTAGATTCCCTTGTGAACAATTGTGAAAATACCATTTGGGTCTGGCCGCCAAAATCTCTGCGTTTTTTCGGCTCGGGCTCCGGCTGGTTAAAACGAAGCACAGGAGGCGCAGATCCACGGAGAGGTGTGCCTCAAGAAACATGTCCTGCGCTTGGTGGCCAATAAACGCTACCGCCAGCAGACGCGAAGTTGGAGCATCCAGGTGTGGGACCATAGGATGGACAGGTTTTTTTTGACAGGAATAGACCATAGGATTCATTAGGATTTAATAGTAATTTATAATATGGATTACTAGGATTTTTCCTTGGAATTATAAGAGGAAGAATCTCAAAGGTGGATGAATAGTATATTGGGAATGTCATCATCCCAACTGACGAACTCCATCATTTTTCAGACAGATTTCTTCGAGATCGCATCATCGAGGTCACAGGCGCGGGTCGCTGCAATGGCACCTACCAGTGGTTCGATCGTTTCAACAAGCGTTCCTGCTACAAGTCTCCCTCTGGGTGTATCATCTACTACAACCAGCAGGACCCGGTTGGGGGACCCGGTTGGGGGACCCGGTTGGGAATGATGACAGATCCAGATCCGGGATGTCATTGGAAGTTAGCCAGCCCAAGTTGGGCTGGCCCATGGACGAGAATGAGGGAAGGGTTTTGAGTTTTTGAAAACGTCGCAATGTTTCAACATGTTTCAAACATGTTCAAGATTAGTGGCCATGGCTCAACTCTCAATGTTGTACTCCCATAGTTTCATGGTTCCTTCTTCGAGAGTTGGCATGAGAATTGTTTGATCCGAAGTCCTAAGAACTACCAGTGCATCCGTCAGTCCGATCACATCTATATGTTTGTTTGAAAATAGGGTACCCCTAAAATCCCCTAATTTATATAAATCCATCAGTTTAGCATCATTTTCCCATAGACACACGGCCTTTAATGTACCGTATACCCACTTGCCGTTGAGGAGTCATGCTGGCGCATCAACTCCCGACAGGAGTTCACTGGCTTCGTTTTTCAAGCCAAAAGCAAGGTCCGCAAAACCAGCGGTGGATGGGGGTATGTTCGGCCCTGTGTTTTCAGATGTACAAGGTGTAACAAGTACAGTACAAACATATTATAACTACTAAGAGCTAAAAGCTTGGAATTGGGGATGTATGCAGAATCATATGGTTGGACTTAGGATAGGAATATCTTTGGATGTGTGTAAAGCTGCAGGAATACATGGTTGGATTTAAGTATAGACATATTGTTTGGAGGTACAAAGCTGCAAAAAACAGGTTGCAGTTGATCATTTGACCACACAAAATTGCGCATTTGGGGAGGGACTATCATCTCGACTGGCTGGTGTTGCCAAAGGCCCTGGGAATGGCCGGGCCAGGAAACTTCCCGCTATGTGAGCAACATGGGTGGACACAGTGAACCACCTCGCACCGGCTGGAAACCCACCCTGGGTTTGAAAGGTCTGGAGCCCCGGTGCCGAAACTTTTTTTTCGACAGGTCCAATGTTTGGTTTGAAATTTGATGCATCAAATGTTGCTGTGACAATCTGTGACATGGTTTTGCATATGGGTTTGTCTGAAAATGGGCTATCGCATATTCCAATATATTCCAATGGACTATCCTCATTTTCCCCATTAAAAAAAAATACATTTCTGGGTATCCCCTACTTTTAGACAACTCAACATTTCGGCATTTCGCTTCTGGCGCAGGCTGCGTGCCAGTCGAGATCTTCCAAAAAGCCTTGGTGCAACAAGGAGTTCCAACAGAGGACCTAGAACATATGATCAAGGTCGCCAGGGAAGATCGGCGGAAGATCTGGGAAGTAGCGAGAACCATCCAATGATACCAATGATATCAATGATTCTTGAGACTTCTTGAGGATAATTTGTGTTCATTCTACAACCATTCTTGTGCAAGGTCGATGTTTCATGATGTTTGATGATCGACTGGGTGGAAGTGCGATTTATAAAAGGCCCGTGAAATATGGGATGTCGATGTTTGATCACTCTGGACTCTGGACTATTAGAATTCCTCCTTCTCTTCGTAGCTTTCGTTGTTTTTTGGGTGGGAGCTTATTTTTTCATCGTATCAGGTTACTGCCCAAAGCTCAGTGGCTCTTGTGGAAAAGCACCTGCGGAACAGACTAGGCTGCCCCGAAAACGCGCCATGTTTCAGGGACCTGCAGCGTGGTCGCAGGTCTTGCGTGGAAGCGACGAAGAGAAGGATTCCATTTTTCGGAAGCTGGGAGAATCTTGCATGCAGCTGTTGGAACACATTGACACATTGTACCAAGCAGGGCAGTCTGAAGTGTGGGTCAAATTCAGAATTCTTCCCCACGTATGTTTCTCATGACACCAAAAAGTGATCTCTTCATGGACTAAGTATGACTAGTGGTATGACTAGTGGTATATCATTGGTGGTGCCACCAATGGTGCCATTGGTGGTGCCCCCCAAGGTGGTGCCCCCAGCAGCAACTGGTGGTGCCCCACTGGTGCCCCAGGAAACGACCTTCAAAGCTGAGTGGCATCGCCTCGTTTGGCCACCACATGCGCGACCTTTGAGCGCCGCTGGAGCCTGGGCGGAGGCCGGTGGGGCTGTGGAGTTCGGCCCTGGGGAGTTCTGAAGTCATGGGGATCACCAATAGCTGGAGGGTTTTACCATGGAAAATATTGGAACATCCTATTCAAATGGATGAACATCATGGTTGTTTCAATACTAAAATGATCTAATGACGATGATAACTGACCCTATGCTGACCAGATCGTGACCACTGAATGATTAGGTAAATCACCCAGTTAGATCATTTAAGATGTTGCTTCCTATACTATATTAGTACATATAATCATTGATATACAGTATGATATACATATATATACATATGGTTACATAGTTATAGCTATATCCCCATGATATCCCCATCACCCCATGATCTCCCCAAGGATAACCCCTGGTTTTTGCCAAGCTGCCAGGTGGTAAGGCTGGCGCAAAGCGACATCTTGACCAAGCTGGGCTTGTCTACCAGCACCGCAGTGGTACCTTGATAAAGTAAGACCTCCCAACAAACGTTGGAAGATGAGTTCAGTAATTGAAAAATCGCGGGTTTATATAGAATTTAGATAGAATTGATATACCCTCTGGTAATTTAACATAGCTATTGAAAATCACCATTTTATAGTGGATTTTCCCATAAAAATGGTGATTTTCCATAGTTATGTTAGTTTACCAGAGGGTAGGATTGATATGGACTTACATGGATTTATAATGATTACTACAGGATTTTACATACCGCAGTTCTGGTCCGGATGACTATGTCCTGTTCAGAACCTCCAAAGGTTGGGATAGGCGAAGCTCATCCGACTTTCACTTGTCAATCCAGGTTGGTCAACGGGTGAATTTCTAGCAAATCAGGAAACAAAAAGGATCCATGTCAATGTCTCTAGCTAATAACATCACTATACAGAGTCTGTCGTTTGAAGGGATGTCGAAGCTTCGCCATCGTGTCTTCTTTATTTTCGCCATGTTATGTCAAGCCTGGATGAAAATGCCATTGGTCATTGGTTACAGGGTGCAGCTGTTAAGATATTGATCCTCTCATCCCGTATTCCGAATCAAATCCTGAGTCCTGATGTAATGTTAGTAAAGCAATGTCATAAACCATCCATATTTTGATGGTTTCTACATGTTTCTACCAAGCATAAAAATGCTGATGACTTGGGGTGTTTTTGGATCCTATTGCCTTAACCACCTTCCTGCCCATCTGCAGGTGGTCTCTCCCCAAGGGGAGCCCGATGGAACCTGGGAATGTCTGGTATCTTTGGGGCCCAGAGAGGCTGGCAATCCCATGGGGCCTATGGGACTAGGGCGACGGGGGATTCTCTGGTAAATTAACATAGCCATTGAACATGGCCATAGAAATAGTGGATTTACCCATAAAAAATGGTGATTTTCCATAGCTATGTTAGTTTACCAGAGGGTAAGATGGGGCAGGAACTTCCAGGTTGTCATGTTGGAATGTCCATCCCAAAGAATCACTCAGACCCTCAAGGCACCAGCCGGCTCGCCAGGAGTCAGACAGCACTGGTGTGGCTTTCCACGTCATCAATTTGCGAGGCTTCTCTGGTGGTTTCAGATGTTATGTTCCCCCATAAATTAGAGATACGATGATGTTCCTGGCTTTCTGGTTATTTTTGGCGACTTGGGATGGGTTTCCCACAGATCGAAAGTGACTTGGTGATTGGTTTAAAAAGAGATGAGTTGATGAGCCTATCGGACCTATCGTTTAACTGGGATCTAAGATGAAACATGCCATGTTTTGTTTCCTGATTTGATGAGGATTGGAGGTTTCCCATGGTTTCCCCACAATATTTTGATTGTGAGTTATGTAAGTTACATATGTAATTCTCTATGTATTACTATATAATATCCCCATATTATTGGCTATATACTGTATATATATAGTAAATCACCATTGAAATATGAGTGCTGGCACCCCCATGCAGATTGGCTCGCACCTTCCTTTTCCACCATGAATCCTTTTGGTCAAGTATCTCGTTGGATACTTAAGGCCAAAGATATTCAGTATATAAGTGCACCAGTCGGGATTTCCTATCAAGAATTGGGATCACATTGAACAATATTATCCAATATTGGCACTTATAGAAATCACCAACAACAAGATGCCAGAACAATCCAGAACAGCAGAACAGCAATTCTATATATCATTGCCATGGGATGTAAAGATAGATTCTTGTATAGAAATGGCAAAAGATACCCTCTGGTAAACTAACATAGCTATTAAACATGGCCATGTATAGTGAGTTTTCCCATTAAAAATGATCTTTCCATCGTTTTTTGTATGTTTACCAGAGGGGTAGGATATAGAATCTCAGATCTAGGACTACCCTTCTAGGAGTCAACATGTTCAACGCTGGATAAAAACCAGCCACATCTAGGTATAAAAACCAGGACTTCCCAGGCCTTGATTTCCCCCAGGTGGTGACGCCGAAGAGTTGGGACTCTCCAGCCCAAGCATCGCCTGGCGCCACGCTGGTCCTGGCGCCAAAGCCGCTGCGGCCATTCCCCTGCAGGGCGTGCGCGGTGACTGGGCTGTGCTTGGAAAAGAGTGGCCAGTTGCGGAAGCCAGAAGCATCACCGAAATGATGGCTTCATCATGCTTCATCCACATTTTTTGGGGGGGTTTAGTTGCAATGCCTGATCAAACCCCTCATAAATCCATGAGAAATCCATCATCAATCCATCCAGTGGCCAGGTTGGCTGGGCACAGATGATCCAATTCCTGGGATCGTGGTGGAGAGGCGGGACAACAGCCGTGGCCGGAGCCTATTTTTTATATGATTTTAACACATTTGGGGATAGATGATATTAAATCGAATTATAGACATTTATATACATTTATAGTAGACTATAATTATCTATAATATATATATATATTGATATAATTATGGTTTATACGTCCATAAAATATATGGGGAGACTCGGGGAGACGATAGTCTAGTTTATATATTCACCATAGATGCCATGGGAGATCATGGAGCCATGGCCCCACCTGGTGGGAAATGATGGGATATGATAGCCATCATGGTGGGATAATTTATTTTGATTATAGACTGAATAGATTATTCGTTATTTACATATAACATTATGTCATAATCTATGTATATCTCCAAGTAAACAGTATATACCTCTTCAATGGAAGGATTTTTTATATTTCAGATGAATATCGCGAAATTTAATGAAATTTATATGTATCCATAATCCATTTATGATCATTTATCTATCTTCAAAAAGGATTTGATATTTAAATCCATCTAAGGGCATGATCATTAAATTATATGGAATATTGATGAATATCAAATATGATGGATGTTTTGGAATACGAAAAGGGGATGTGATGTTTCTATCATCAATTCTAGGATTTCACCAAGCGTTTAACGTTTTTTTCGCGTTCGGATTGTAAAGGTCTAAAACCAATCATTTTATGGTGATTTACTGAGGCACAATGGGATATAGTGAAACATTATAGTGTAATAAAAGGTACTGGTATGATGGAATATAATTGAGCCCTATGGATCCAGCTGTACCTTTGGTACGGGAGATTTGGGGTATGATTTGAGGAGCAGCTGCGTAGCTTCCCTCAGCAAAGGACTTGGATCCTTTCTGGGTAATCCTTGAATATGGGAACTGAACCGAGCATCTTTTTTCGGGATAACATTTGAGATCATAGGATAACTACAACGGAAATTAATTAACAATAATATGGATCAACATGGAATATTATTTTGGGTCAATCTTGGACAGGGTACTTCAATGCTTTAGTATGGTGCTCAATCTTTTGCCATAAACGGAAAGACTGTATATACTGTATATGTACATGTATGTGGCTAAGCAGCATCTTAAGACGCCGCTGAAATCGGGTACAAATGCCCTGCAACGGTGTTGTTTTTCCATACTTTTCTACCTATACTATCCTATACTACTGTTTCCAAAGGGTTCCCTCTGTTTTCCAATGTTTTCCTCATTGCCATTTTTGAAGCCCTTAACAACCTCGTGTTGTCCAATGATTTCCTCATGGTTTCTGCCAGGGGTCCTGGCACCCTGCGACGACTGCAACTGGATGCGGATGCCTTACTCAGGAGATCTTCTGGAGAAGTATTGGGAAAAGTCTGTGGTGTTTGAACTGGATACCAACCAAGGTGGGTGGATTGAATGGATTTTAATGGTAATGGGATTTAACCATCTGATATTTTAATGGAAAATGGTAATGGGATTTAATGGTAATGGGATTTTATACTCAGATGATTTTAATGGTAATGGGATTTAATATGATTTAACCATCTGACTGGTTTATACCAGCCCCGAAAAAGATGCAGAACAGTATACATGCTAACATGTACTCTTACAGGGGGTTACTGTAGCGGAAAAGCACCACCAGAAATGACTAAAAGAAACGACCGGGTCTACTTGTAGAATCTTTGGTCGTTGATTTTGCTCAATCGATTATTTTTTTTCGGGAAATTCTGCAGAAAGCCATGGTGTTTACCATCAAATCGACTGGGTTTTCCTTTAAAGAAATCCCTCAAATCAATGCACTGAACATGACCACAGGAATGGGGTAGGTCGCCATCTCGAGTTGGGACTGAGTATTCTGGGCGCTAGGAGCAATCCTGACAGATCCAGAAACAAAGATGGAGGTTCAATCGAACGTTAGCATGTTTGGACAGCTGCGTTAAGTAGATACAGGGCGTTTGATGCGTTTTGGACGTCAAAGTCCAAATTCTTTAAGCGTTTTGTCTTGAGAAGCCACCGAAGCAGAAGATCAGAGGAATCAAGGAATGGTCTTTGGCTATTTGCCTTTCCTTGGAGGCTCATCCCACTGAGTAAATGGTTTTTCATCACTAACCATAGACATTCCATAGACCATAGTTGTAATCGAAGGAAGTTTAGAAGCTATACTTCCGACAATATGGACAGTTGAAAAGCAGAGGTGAGAAGAGTCAGAAGAGAAAAGATCAGAAGAAAGAAGATGTAGATGCGCGAAAAGATAGGAAAGTCGCGATTCACTGTGTTTTTCCAATGATTTGTGGCTCCGGAGAATCGAAAAGTAGGCTCGCTAAAGCGGCGGGTGCGGAGCCAGCTGGCCAGATGAGAGAGGAAAAATTGCACGCCGTTGTGGCGCGAAGCACATTTCCAATTGAAAAGTGACAAAACACTAGAGGAGCGGACCACTCTTGGAAGTTGAGATGTCGAAAAAGTGCACGCCGTTGTGGCGCGAAGCACGTCAAAATGTGGTCGGACCACTTTTGGAAATGTCGAAAAAGTGCATTGTGGCGCGAAGCACATTTCCAAGTCAAAATGTACAAAACACACCAATGTCGGACCACTTTTGGAAGTTCCGATGTCGAAAAAGTGCACGCCGTTGTGGCGCGAAGCACATTTCGAAGTCAAAATGTACAAAACACACCAATGTCGGACCACTTTTGGAAGTTCCGATGTCGAAAAAGTGCACGCCGTTGTGGCGCGAAGCACATTTCCAAGTGAAAATGTAGAAAACACACCATTCTCGGACCACTTTTGGAGGTTCAGATGTCGAAAAAGTGTCGAAAAAGTGCACGCCGTTGTGGCGCGAAGCACATTTCGAAGTCAAAAGTGTAAAAAAACTGAGGGTTTTGAGCCTTTTTTGGTGTGAAGATGTCGAAAAAGTAGACACTGATTAACTTAACTAACTTGACTAACTTAATTAACTTCACTAACTTAACTACCCTAACTTCGACGACAACAGCAACAACAACAACAACACCAACACCAACCACAAAAACTACAACTACAACAACTACAACTACAACAACTACACAACAACTACAACTACAACTAGAACTACAACTAGAACTACAACTAGAACTACAACTAGAACTACAACAACAACAACAACAGCGACAACAACAACAACAGCAACAACAACAACAACTACTACAACAACTACTACAACAACTACTACTACAACTACACTACACAACAACTACAACCACACAACAACTACAGCTACAACTACAACAACAACAACTACTACAACTACAACTACAAAACAACTACAACTACAAAACAACTACAGCTACAACTATATGACTGCAACTACACTACACTAATTACATTACACCACAACTACTACTCCACTACGCTACAACTACAACTACAGTTAGCAGTACATCACACTACATCCAGCAGTTGTGGGTGAGGTGACCACTGCAACCATTGCAACCACTCCAGCAGACACAACTCCAACCACCTTTCGTTCAATCAGTGGATTCGCTCTGCCATCCGTGATTCACAACAACCAACTTCTCCTATAGGTTTCCCATTTTCGAAACTTCCGCCACCGCCTTGTGCGGTACTACTGGTAAATGTTATAATATGTTATAATCCATAGATGGGATACCCTCTGGTAATTTAACATAGCTATGGAAAATCACCATGTTTAATGGGAAAATCCACTATAAATGGCCATTTTCAATAGCTATGTTGAATTACCAGAGGGTACCCCATCTAAGAAATGGGGACGAATTCGATCGACGAAATCTTGGGATGGATGCGAAGATAGATTTCGCTGGCAGGAAGGACATCTTTTGGCCACTTCAAGAGCTTGGTGAGGCCCGGAACGGTCCGGAACGGCCCGGAACGTTGGCGGGGAAGGATCGTACTGGTGTTATATACTGAAACTGCAAAATGCACATAATATATGTATATGACATATTATATTCTATTATATTATATTAATATTTATATTATGTTTTGTTAGATTATATCATGGTATATTATAGTATACTATAGTGGTTTACATTATCTCATATATCTATGTATTACATAATATAATATATCATAACATTACATAACCTAATATATATATATACTGTATACTATAATATTTGATATACAATATGACACTATCATATAATACAGAATAATAGTATATATTAGAATATAATAATATATTATAATATAATAATATATGATACAATAATACAATATATAATATAATATAAAATATAACACTATATATATATATAAGTATATATATATATACATATTTACGTACACATATCCTCATATATCAGTTATAATGCATATAAATTGATATATGTGTTTTTCCCGAAAGTGCTCCCTCAGCTCCAGATTAACATCACGAATTCGATATCAGTTCATTGGAATTCCGAGAAACAGCAGGTGTAGGGATTTTACATATTTTTTATTCACCCAACCGCCCCACTCGATTATTTCCAGCTTAACTTGGCTCAAGTTTTAAGGAGCCACCTCACCATGCCGCCTGTACCGTTCCCATGGCGCTGCCTGGCCCTTCTGAACTTCGCCGTTGTCAGCGCGGCGCCGGCCGTGTCGTTGCAGGATCCGGCCGGGCAGGAGTTGATCTTGCTGAGTCTGGCCATCAATGCGGCCATGATGGGGCCCTTTGCCCTGGTGGAAAATGAGCCACCTGTCACCATTGATGCAGGTTGGGTTGAAGAGATTAACTTTACAATCAAAAAACCATGGGGAAATGATACCCATATGCTCCATGTATGGTATATTTACCTACATTTGGGTGATTTTGAGGGTTAATGTTGGTAAAATTTCCATACATGGAGCATATGGGATATGAAATGATGATGTTGATAATTGAAAGGTATCCAAGACCGTTCAGCGATTTTTTCCTGGGAAATTGTTGCTTGGCTCAGCGGACATGATGGGATGATCAGGGATGTGGGAAATTTGCCATTCCATGGCCACCAGTCCCCCGCAATGTCCCATTGCGCGCTTTATGTGGGGCCTCCAGGTATACGTTGGTTTATAACCCCATCTAATTATGGATTATAGATAATCATAGACTATAACTATAATATATACTGTATATAGAATATATATATATATTTTTTTCTGTAAACCCAAGAGTTATTGTAGTTACCAACTTAGCGAACGTTTGGGAGGCCCACCTTGCAGTTGAGGATGGTTTTCCAGAATCCTCAAGCCAAAAGAATGGAAGGCAGGGCAACGGCCTGCCAGTCTCAGGTCGCACTGGTTGCGAGTTGAGGCAACGTAAAAGCCATGGAATGAGGGGAATTCCTATCATCTATCTAGATCCTATAGTTTACCAGCAATTTACCTCCAACATTATTCAAATATATGTATTACCACACACACATATTTACACCGTCAAATTTTAGCATGAACTCATAGATGGCAATCTTCAGAAGGAGAGCCATCTTCCAAGCAGTATGTTTTGCGGTTCATCTGATGTTAACCCCGGACAAATAACTCCCTGGGCTGTTATTTTTTTGGGGTACTAGTTCATTAGCAAACAATATCAAACAATAATATACGTTCATACTGATATGAGTAACCGACAAAATTAGCAGAAGACTAAAGTAGTAGGGAGTGGACTGAGGATGTTCAAATTTGTGCGAAAACATTCACAACCAATAGGGGGACCACCCACTTACCGATACCCTATTTTCACACATAGGATTTGGCCATGTCCATTGCGGGTAGTAAGTAATTTTGTCCGCGACATTCCGCGACTCATATATATATATAATATATAATACAGTGTAATATAATATAATACAATATAATACAATATAATATATATAATATAGTATAGTATAGTATAATATAATATAATATAGTATAATATAATAAAATATAATATAATATAATATACTATAATATAGTATAATATAATATAATATAATACAATATAATATAATATAGTATAATATAATAAATTATAATATAATATAATATAATGTATTAATACAGTATAATGTAATTTGATATAATATATATATAATATTGAATATATATAATAAAATAAAATATATTTTATATATAATATAATTTAATAAAACATAACATAATATAATATAATATAATATAATTAATTTAATATAATATAATATAATGTAATATAATGTAATATAATTAATTTTTGTAATATAATATAAATTAATAATATAGTATAAGTAATATAATATAATAATATATATAATACATATACACATATATATATATACAGTATGTATATATATATAATGTGGTATTAATATGATGGCAACCCATGATCGCCGCAGGTCGCTTTTCCTTCGTGTTACCCATGGACTCTGGATCTGCTGCCATGCCCAGCCGTTTGGCCATGGAGATTCAGGGCAAGCTGATGGAAGGCGAGGTGGTGAATCGATCGAAGGCACAGCGCGTCTATCGCGACTTGGACGAAGGGAACACAACGGAGGATTGTAACTGGTTAGTAACTATACTTATCAGCCATATGCTAATATTATATATATATCTACATATTAAATGTGACAAGCTACGAATCGGGGACATCCAGGGTTAAAAAAAATACTTTCTTCGAGTGAGCCGTCTCAATTCGTAAAACACGCATACAATGGTCGAATTGGGATAATCTTTGTTGGCACAGATCACATCACATCATGTTTTCTTTTCTTCATTGGTGCCCCATTTGGCAAGGCGATGTTTGTTGGTCAGTATCCCCATTATTTTTAGCTGCATCGTTTTTTTTTTCTATCCTTTGCCTGGGTGTAGCATCCATTTGATTGCTGTTTTTTCGCTTACATCCATATTTGTGTTCTACCTCTAGCTCACAGCCATTTGTCTTCACCCAACATTGTTGATTAAGATGGAGTTGTGTGATTAATGTGCTGCTTGAAAAAACTTGTGGTTGTTGGATTCACCATATGTGTTGTTGATCTCCCATTGTATGCCGATTTTATCCTTTTGTAATTTCATCCAGCACTGGAACAAACAGAAGGTTATGTGTATCCATTGACGAATGATTTTCTGATGAACACCTGGTGCTTTTCTGATGAACCATCGAGGCGAGATTCTGCATGAGGCACGCGATCCCGCGTTGTTGGAGCAGAGCGCCGGGAACCTCTTTACGGCACGGGTCTTTCCTATTGAGCCGCACGCCACTTGCAGGGCAGAGCGTCGTTCTCGTTGGGATGATAATTCTTGATGCTAGTAGTTGGTGAAATTGTCACTGGATCCTACTTTCAATGATCATGTTCATGATGTTTCATATGTTTAATGCATCTGCCAGTGAAACTGCGGTGAATCTGCCATAATCTATTCTGTTCATTCTGAGATGTCTACTGGACAACCAGAGTGAAGATAGTGAAGTGACTCACAATCATGCGGCTGCAGGATTTCTGAGTAGATTTGTTATTGTTGTTTGCCAGTGTTTTTGGATTGGCTATCGTTACAAGCCAAATAAAAACTATATTGGGTAGTCCCAATAAGATATGACGAATTGTTGTCAATCTTTAGATTGGCAGACTCTCTCTGCGCACAATTGTGGTCTCCTGTTTCAAAGATTCCCTGTTGGGGTTTATCGTTGAGTTTTCACACGTTTAGCGTTCGGGTTTTTTTCAGTCGGCATCGATGGCTCAGCAATGAACTTCAGCACATCCCATGAAGATCCTGATGCCCACGATCTCAGGCAGTGGTGAGACTCATCTTGTCCTATGCCATCACGCTTCCAATGCGCGAGCTGCATCGAAGGCTGCTGATCCCCCTGGCTGGGCTTCCTGAAACTTGTCAGCGACATAGCATGACCAAAGGTTGAGTAGGTCAATCTTAGATGGGTACCCTCTGGTAAACTAACATAGCTATGGAAAATCACAATTTCTAATGGGTAAATCCACTATAAATGGCAATTTTCAATAGCTATGTTAGTTTACCAGAGGGTAGAAACTAATCCAAAATAGTCTTTTGGTATCAGTGGGATGATCATGGATGATCTACTCACCAGCTAAGTATTTCGTTTTTTGCAGGGTACCAAAGATTGGCCATGAGATCTGGGTGACAAGTAGACAATCCATATCAATCCACGGTTGGCCAACATGCACTCAGAAAGTCCAGATCAATGCGAGATTGATTGACTAGGACTTAGCCAAACAATTTGATACTCACAATGTGGGAGTTTCTTGAATTTCTGAGGACTCCAAAACCCCCAAAACCACCATGGCTTTCCTCTCCTCTCCATTGCCTATCTGTGGATCATTTTGGGGTCCCGCATTTTGGGAAAAACACGGAAATCCTGTTCACCGACCTCATCAATTGCAAAAGGAGCTCGATCGTTGGTCGTTTTCACCTCAAAAACCTGCGACCAGCACGGAGAGATTCCCTCATACTCTGTTCAGAAGTCCACTTCTAATTTTTGATTGTCAATATTTAGATTATTTTAGGTGTTTGGTTTAGGTTCAGTTCCCAACGTGACTACCCGGTGATCCTCAAATGGATTCTTCCATTCTCATCTCGTTTCATGATTCCAACGTAGCTCCAACTGGCAGAAACTGAGGAGATCCACAACTTTACCTTCTCTGCGAGCGTCCAAAGTTTAAGCGGCGGCTTTAGCGCCAACTGCTCTCTGCCAACGGATGGCACTAACATGCCTGGGCTCATGTGGGAGAAGCTTGGAGAAAAACATGGGATATCTCTGGGGAGCTACCCGAAAAAAAGCACATTTTGCATCACTTATAGCTACATTCAAAAGGTATAGAAAAACCGAAGGCTATCCGAAGGCCCTACCCGAGATGTTTGGCTCCTAGAATCATCGGGAAATGGTTTCGGCATCTCGGATGCTGCTGATTTCCTGTCTTAGTTCAGGAGCCGAGCGGGTCCTGCAGTCTGACTTGATGCTTTGCTTCGACATCCTCAGACATCAGACATGTATATTATATATATATATATGATATATATGATATGTGTATATATTATATAATGATATGTAACATAATGATATGCATATAATATTCTATGCCCTACATTAACAGACATTCGCTTGCCAGGAATGGTGCATTGGGTTTTTCCACCTCAGAGACACATCTGGTTCCCAGCAGCGACATTCAACTGGATGTTTGGGAACCAATGGCTTTCACGCGCACGTTCTCTGTGGATGGAGGGCAACTGGTCTCCAGTTTCGTTCTTGACAGCAACTCTAGCTCGAGTCAGGCGTTCTCACCTGAAACCTGGATCATTTATATTGATACCTCCGCATCTACAGCGGATTCATTTTTGGCGGCTCTCCGGTAGTTCAGTCAGACGTTTGATGATCTCTTCTTATCACTATATATCATTATTTGTTCTCATTGTTCTTGGAGTTGGCAATGTTTCATAGTTCTTCAAGAGTCTTCAAGTAATTAGGTTTGAACTCAATAATTCATAGCAGCTCACGCAGATATAGATTCGCCATGCAGGCGGAGGGCTTCAATACTAATAACACCCTCTCAGCTAAAGTTCTGAAGTGACAAAACAAATACAATTGGTGTGAAATCACTGTTTTGAATATAGGATTATCCCACTTGGATTTCATATTCTATGACATTTCAGTCGACAGTTTTTGACCTGGAAATCTAAGGTCAGAATTCCCGTCATCGAAGCCTTACTGCAGCAGGTGCCTTTGAGCACCCATGGCGTGAAGGTTTTGGCCTTCGACATCGAAGTGACCGAAGTGATGGAAATTTCTGGCGCCAGTGCTGAAGAGTTCCTTGCTCAAGGATTTCTTCGAAATGGAAGACATAAGACTACTTAAAACTGGTTGGTGGTTTGGAACATGACTTTTATGACTTTCCATAATATATGGGAATAATCATCCCAATTGACAAAAATATTTTTCAGAGGGGTTGAAACCACCAACCAGAGAAGTAAGGAAGAGATTGAAGAGATTGATGATTTTAATTGCGCTCGCTAGATGACGGAAAACGCTGGAACAGCGCAAGGAGTTGATGTAGCTTTGCCCTAGGGGGGGGTGTGGGGGGGGGACATGGAGCGTGTGCAAACCCAATTTTTGATTTGCAGAACAGGAGGGTGCAGTTTTGGCTCCGTCGGCCTCATTTTTGCCCATGTTGCGCGCTTCTGGGATGTTGGGCCAGCGTTGGCACCATATTGGGCTCATGTTCAGCCATTTTAGGGGTATTTTGTGGTTTGTGTTGGCCTTTGTTGGGCAAGAGTTGGGACTATATTGGGCTTATCTTGGGCCATTTTGGGTTATGTTGGGGACATTTTGTGCCATGTTGGCACCATATTGGGCTCATGTTGGGCCATTTTGGGTTATTTTCGGATATGTGTCGGCCTTTGTCTTGGACTTGGGCATTTCAATGTCGTTGAAATTTCGTCCATGCAAGGCGTTTGCAAAAAACACCCAAAATACCAGGAAAAAATGCAATTTGTGAACTGCGTTGCTGATGGTTTTTGCTGCTATTTTTTTGTTTTTGTTTCTTTCTTGGGGCATGCTGCAGTTAGGGTATGTTTGCCTGATCTCGGGCTCATGTTGGGCCATTTTGTTGTATTCTGTGGTTTGCCTTTGCCTTTGTTGAGCCATTTTAGCGGTATTTTGTGGTTTGTGTTGGCCTTTGTTGGGCAAGAGTTGGGACCATATTAGGCTTATCTTGGGCCATTTTCGGCTATGTTGGGACATTTTAGGCAACGTTGGCACCGTATTGGGCTATGTTGAGCCATTTTGGTGGTATTTTGTGGTTTCTGTTGGCCTTTGTTGGGCAAGAGTTGGGACCATATTGGGCTTATCTTGGGCCATTTTGGGCTATGTTGGGACATTTTGGGCAACGTTGGCACCGTATTGGGCTCATGTTGAGCCATTTTAGTGGTATTTTGTGGTTTGTGGGACCATATTTTGAGCCATGTTGGGACATTTTGGGCCACGTTGGCACCATATTTGGCTAATGTTGGAGCCATGTTTTTGGCAAGAGTTGGGACCATATTAGGCTTATCTTGGGCCATTTTCGGACATTTTGGGCCATGTTGGCACCATATTGGGCTCATGTTGGGCCATTTTGCGCTTTTTTCGGATCTGTGTCGGCCTTTGTTTTGGACTTGGGCATTTCAGTGTCGTTGAATTTTCGTCCATGCAACGCGTTTGCAAAAAAGACCATAAATACCAGTAGTACCGCACAAGGCGGTGGCGGAAGTTTCAAAAATAGGAAACCTATAGGAGAGGATGTTTGTTGTGAATCAGGGATGGCAGAGCGAAGCCACTGATGGAGTGAAAGGTGGTTGAGGTCTCCTCTCTTTCGCTCTCTTTCTCTGACTATCTACCTACCTACCTACCTATCTATGTATGTATTTATCTATCTGTCTATCTATCTATCTATCTCTCTCTCTCTCTCTGTCTCTCTCTCTCTCTCTCTCTTTCTCTCTCTCTCTTCATCTGTCTATCTGTCTAGCTGTCTACCTGTCTGTCTATCTATCTATCTATCTGTCTACCTGTCTATCTGTGGTGCAGTGTCATTGAGTGTAATGTAGTGTAGTGTAATGTAGTGGAATGTAGTGTGGTGTAGTGGAGTGTAGTGGAATGTAGTGCAGTGTAATGTAGTGTAGTGTAGTGTAATTTAGTGTAGTGTAATTTAGTGTAGTGGAGTGTAGTGGCGTGTAGTTGTGTAGTTGTAGTGTAGTGGAGTGTAGTGTAGTGTAGTGAAGTGAAGTGTAGTGTAGTGTAATGTAGTGAAGTGTAGTGTAATTTAGTGTGGTGGAGTGTAGAGTAGTGTAGTGGAGTGTAGTGTTTCGTAGTGTAGTGTAGTGTAATTTAGTGTAGTGGAGTGTAGTTGTGTAGTCGTAGTTGTACTTGTAGTGTAGTGGAGTGTAGTGTAGTGTAATGTAGTGAACTGTAGTGGAAGGTAGTGTAGTGTAGTGTGGTGTAATGTAATGTAGTGTAGTGTAATGTAGTGTAGTGTAGTGTAATTTAGTGTAGTGGAGTGTAGTGGAGTGTAGTGGAGTGTAGTTGTGTAGTTGTAGTGGAGTGTAGTGTAGTGGACTGTAGTGAAGTGTAGTGGAAGGTAGTGTAGTGTAATGTAGTGTGGTGTAGTGGAGTGTAGTGGAATGTAGTGTCGTGTAGTGTAATGTAGTGTAGTGTAGTGTAGTGTAATGTAATTTAGTGTAGTGTAATTTAGTGTAGTGGAGTGTAGTGGCGTGTAGTTGTGTAGTTGTAGTTGTAGTGTAGTGGAGTGTAGTGTAGTGTAGTGAAGTGAAGTGTAGTGGAAGGTAGTGTAGTGTAATGTAGTGTAGTGTAGTGTAATGTAGTGTAATAATCTAATGAAGCGAAGGGAAGCGAAGGGAAGCGAAGGGAAGCGAAGGGAAGCGAAGCGACATCTGAACCGCCAAAAGTGGTCCGAACCCCTAGTGTTTTTAACATTTTGACTTCGAAATGTGCTTCGCGCCACAACGGCGTGCACTTTTTCGACATCTCAACTTCCAAAAGTGGTCCGAGAATTGTGTGTTTTGTACATTTTGACATCGAAATGTGCTTCGCGCCACAACGGCGTGCACTTTTCCTACATCTCAACTGCCAAAAGTGGTCCGACAATGGTGTGCTTTGTACATTTTGATTTGGAAATTTGCTTCGCGCCACAACGGCGTGCAATTTTTTATCTCTGATCTGGCCAGCTGGCTCCGCACCCGCCACTTTAGCGAGCCTACTTTTCGACCCTCCGGAGCCCCAAACCATTGGAAAAACACAGTGTTTCGCGACTTTCCTACCTTTTCACGCATCTGCATCTTCTTTCTTCTTACTCTTCTTTCTTCTAATCTTTCTCTTCTCCCTGCCTCTTCCCTGCTCTGCTTTTCATCTGTCCATATTGTCGGAAGTTTGACTTCTAAACTTCCTTCGACCAAGGAAGAAACACCATATTGGGCTCATGTTGAGCCATCTTGGGCTATTTTGTGATCTGTGTCGGCCTTTGTTTTGGATTTGGGCATTTCAGTGTGGTTGAATTTTCGTCCATCCAACGCGGCTATGCTTGCCTGATCTCGGGCTTGTGTTGGGCCATTGTGGGCTATGTCGGCACCATATTGGGCTCATGTTGAGCCATTTTGATGGATTTTGTGGTTTGTGTTGGCCTTTGTTGGGCAAGGGTTGGGACCATATTGGGTTTATCATGGTTTATCTTCACACATTTCAGTGTCGTTGAATTTTCGTCCATGCAACACGTTCGTAAAACATAACATAAATACCAAGAAAGCAATAATTTTTGGGGTGCGTTGCTGATGGTTTTTGCTGTGATTTTTTGGTTGTTTGTGTTTCTGTCTTTTGTGCATGCTGCACTTAGGTTATGCTTGCCTGATCTCAAGCTCATGGGGGGGCATGGAGCGTGTGCAAACCCAATTTTTGATGACGGAAAGTGCTGGAACAGCGCAGGGAGTTGATGCAGCTTTGCCCTGAGGGCATGGAGCGTATGCAAATCCAATTTTCGACAACATTAGGACCATATTTTGCCGAACTGGTTTGCGGAGCATGTGGCACAGTTTGCCTCCGTCCGCCTCGTTTTGGCCCGATGTTGGGCGCTTTTGGGACACATTGCAGAATGAATGTACGGCTCCACGTTGGGTTGTGTCGGCCCCATCTTCTCCCATGTTGGGACACCATCTTTGCGTGGCAGGCGTAGCACTTGGCGACAGCCGACAGCGGTACTTTGCGTGGCAGGCGTGGGACTTGGTGACATCGACCTTCGCTTCGCGTCGCAGGCGTGGCACTTGGTGACATCCACCTTCGTGGCAGGCGTGGCACTTATGGCACTGGGCTGGCTCTGGTGGCGCGCTTGGGCGCGCTTGGGTGCGCTTGGTCGCCGGTGACGCCACGGTACTTTGCGTGGCAGGTGTGGCACTTGGTGACATCACCTTCGCTTCGCGTGGCATGCGTGGCACTTGGTGACATCCACCTTCGTTTTGCGTGGCAGGCGTGGCACTTATGGCACTGGGCTGGCTCTGGTGGTGCGCTTGGGCGCGCTTGGGCGCACTTGGTCGCCAGTGACGCCGCGGTACTTTACGTCGCAGGCGTGGCACTTGGTGACATCCATCTTGATTTGCGTGCCACGCCTCTTGGGGCACTGGGCTGGCTCTGGCGGCGCGCTTGGGCGCGCTGGGTCGCCCGGGGCGCCGCGCCACTTGGAGTGGCAGGCGTGGCACTTCGTGACATCCACCTTCGTTTTGCGTGGCAGGCGTGGCACTTCGTGACATTGACCTTCCATGTGCGTGGCAGGCGTGGCACTTGTGGCACTGGGCTGGCAGTGTGGCACTTCGTCACACACCATCTTTGACTTTGACACACCATCTTTCACACACCACTTTGTCACACACCATCTTTCATCACACCATCCTTCACACCCATCTTTGTCACACACCATCTTCCACACACCATCACAGACCATCTTTCACACGCCACTTTGTCACACACCATCTTTCACACACAACTTTGTCACACACCATCTTTCGCTACACCATCTTTCACACACCACTTTGTCACACACCATCTTTCACACACCATCTTTGACACCATCTTTGACACATCATCTTTCACACAACACCACTTTGTCACACACCATCTTTCACACACCATCACAGACCATCTTTCACACACCATCTTTCACACGCCACTTTGTCACACACCATCTTTCACACACAACTTTGTCACACACCATCTTTCGCTACACCATCTTTCACACACCACTTTGTCACACACCATCTTTCACACACAGCTTTGTCACACGCTCTCTTTCACACACAACTTTCACACACACCATCTTTCACACACAAGTTTGTCACACACACACCATCTTTCTTTGTCACACACCATCTTTCACATACAACTTTGTCACACACAACTTGATTTTACTTCTCGATCCTCCACCACCTCCTTTGTCTTTCCTTCCTTCCCCGTCCCGCTACAACATTTGTTGCTCATTATTGGAAGAAGTTGGCTTGTGGGCTTATCCGGTCCTTTAATTTGTGTGTTTGTGTGTTCGTTTCTTTGTTCGTTGTTGTTTTGGTGGCACCATACTGGGCTCATGTTGAACCATGTTGAACCATTTTGGGTTATTTTCAGGTATTTGTTGGCCTTTTTTTGAACTTGGGCATTTCAGTGTTGTTGAGTTTTGGTCTTGTTGTCTTTTATTTTGGACTTGGGCATTTGAGTGTTGTTGAGTTTTGGTCTGTTCAAGTCGTTTTCAAAAAAAAACATCGTAAATACCAAGCAAAACGCAATTTTTGGGTTGCGTTGCTGATGTTTTTGATGCTGGCTTTATCTCAAGCTCATGTTGAGAAAAAATCGAGCCATGTTGGGTTGTTGTTGCGTCCTTTTCAGCCCATGTTGGGCCAATGTGGAGCCACCTTGGTCTATGTTGGGACCGTGTTGGGTCATGTTCTTAGCTCTATTGGGCCGATGTTGTGTTGAGCCTATGTGGACGCATGTTGCATTAATATGGAGCCATGTTGGCCCACGTTGGGCAGATGTTGACTCATGTGGGGAAACGTTGGGACCATATTTGATATTGGGCTTATCTTGAGCCATTTTGGGCTAATATTGGGCTCATGTTGAGGCACTGTGGGCTATGTGTTGGCCTTTATCTGGTTTCGGTGTCGTTGAGTTTTGGGTCCATGCAAGGCGTATGTAAAAAATACAGTAAACACAACAAAGAAAAACAACATGTTTTGGCTGTGTTGCTGATGTTTTTGATGCTATGTTAAACAATGTTTGCGACGCAGTTTGCGAGGTATTTTTCTGGTGTTGCGGTGGCATTTGAATGGTACTTTTGGTGGTGTATGGGTGGTCTCTTGCTGATGTGTGTCATGGTGGTGGTGGCATGGCATGTTGTGAGCTCTCATAATATGGGTTGATATTTCAATGATGTGTTGCATCTGCGCGCACAACACACAATACACATCAATACACAATATCAAACAATCCTGCACACTTGTGGCCCATGACATCTCCAGCGCCACAGCTTTTCCTGTCCTGGCCGGCATGACCTAGACAAGGAAAAGGCGGCTTCCGTCGCGTGTGATGAAGTAAACAAGTGCAAAAATCCCACCCAAAAAAACGGGAGTCACAGCCAAAACGATTGTGCATTTTCCAGGGAAAGCGTGATTTTTCCTGCGCGTTTTCTATTTGACTGAATGGTTGAAGATTTTATGCGAATGCTTCCGCATCTTCTGGCAGCCGGCAGGCCAAAGTGCAAGTTACGTCTATATAGAGGGATGTAATTATAGGGCATGCTCGGCATGCTCCATCTCTTCTTTGAGTTTTTCTGCCTTGGCAGCTCATGTTGAGGCATTTTGGGCTATGCGTTGGCCTTTATCTTGGACTTGGGCATTTCAGTGTCGTTGAGTTTTGGTCCATGCAAGGCGTTTCTGATGCTCTCTTGGGGCATGCTGCACTTAGGCCACGCTGGCCTTACCTGAGGCTCACGCTGAGCAATATTCACGCCATGTTGGGTTGTTGCTGCGTCCCCTTGAGCCCACGCGGTGCCGATGTAGAGCCGACATGTCTGTGCACTGCCTTTGTGGTCTGTCACGTTTGTCATGCTTGTGGGTTTCTTGTTGTGTCTTGGTTGAGGGCGGTGGTGTGTCAGTGTATGATTTGAGGATGTCTTGGTGGAGTGCCGTTGATGTGTTGGTGCAAACCCTGCAGTGTATCAGTCTCTATTGCGCAGGTGCGTTTTGGCGGCGTTTGGGCATGCGTGTGTAATGTTGTGCTTGCGAGCTATTTTTCTGATGTTGCGGTGGCATTTGAATGGTACTTTTGGTGGTGTATGGGTGGTCTCTTGCTGGTGGGTGTCTTGGCGGTGGTGGTGGCATGGCATGTTGTGAGCTCTCATAATATGGGTCGATATTTCAATGGTGTGTTGCATCTGCGCGCACAACACACAATACACATCAATACACAATATCAAACAATCCTGCACACTTGTGGCCCATGACATCTCCAGCGCCACAGCTTTTCCTGTCCTGGCCGGCATGACCTAGACAAGGAAAAGGCGGCTTGCGTCGTGCGTGATAAAGTAAACAAGTGCAAATCTCACCCAAAAAAAACTTTAAATTACTTTACTTCGAGTTATCCCCGCCATGACATCTATACGTTTTGTTACTGGCAAATCTTCTGGCATTCTATTTGACATATCTTCTGGCATTTTATCTGGCATATCTTCTGGCATTCTATCTGGCATATCTCTGTCATTCTACCTGGCATATCTTCTGCAATATGTTCTGGCATATCTTATGGCACTCTATCTGGCATATCTTCTGGCATATCTTCTGACATTCTATCTGGCATTCTACCTGGCAAATCTTCTGGCATATGTTCTGGCAAACATTCTGGCACTTTATCTGGCATACCTTCTGGCATTCTATCTGACGTTCTATCTGGCATACCTTCTGGCATTCTATCTGGCATATCTTCTGGTATTTTATCTGGCATATCTTCTGGCATTCTATCTGGCATATCTTCTGGCATTCTACCTGGCGTATCTTCTGGCATACCTTCTGGCACTCTATCTGGCATATCTTCTGGCATATCTTCTGACATTCTATCTGGCATTGTATCTGGCAAATCTTCTGGCGTTCTATCTGGCAAACATTCTGGCACTTTATCTGGCATATCTTCTTGCATTCTATCTGACATTCTATCTGGCATACCTTCTGGCATTCTATCTGGCATATCTTCTGGTATTTTATCTGGCAAACATTCTGGCACTTTATTTGGCATATCTTTTGGCATTCTTTCTGACATTCTATCTGGCGTTCTATCTGGCATATCTTCTGGCATTCTATCTGGCCGTTGAGGTCCAGCGGTGCTCGCTGAGCTCGGAGGGTCCCAGGTTGAGGTCCAGCGGTGCGCACTGAGCTCGGAAGGCCCCAGATTGATGTCCAGCTTGAGGTCCAGCGGTGCGCACTGAGCTCGGCAGGTCCCAGGTTGAGGTCCAGCGGTGCGCACTGAGCTAGGAAGGTCCCAGGTTGAGGTCCAGCGGTGCGCACTGAGCTGGGAAGGTCCCAGGTTGAGGTCCAGCAGTGCGCACTGAGCTCCGAAGTTGGCGAGGATCTTGGCCAAGAGTTGGCAAGGCAACAGTGGACGTGGAAGTGGAGGCAGAGGTGGTAGAAGAGGAGGAGGTCGCGGAGGAGGAGAGGGAGGAGGAAGGAGGAGGAAGGAGGAGAAGAACAATTCTGATAAAATCTAACAACCCTCACCTGGCAGGTGGGGAAAAAAGCCAAAACGATTGTGCATTTTCCAGCGAAAGCGTAATTTTTCCTGCGCTGTTTTCTATTTGACTGAATGGTTGAAGATTTTATGCGAATGCTTCCGCATCTTCTGGCAGCCGGCAGGCCAAAGTGCAAGTTACGTCTATATAGAGGGATGTAATTATAGGGCATGCTCGGCATGCTCCATCTCTTCTTTAAGTGTTGTGGCACTGCTTCACTGGCTTAACGCTGATATTTGGGTAATGTATGGTCATGTTTTGTTGGTGTCTTTCGGACCTGGATCCCTTCTCTAGTTTGAGAAACTCACTGAAAAGTTTTGTATAAGATTCATGATGTTGGTATCGGGATTTGTCTGACCGTATATTTGAATATTTTTTGCACCTACATGTATTATTATCAGCTGAACCGTGGTAGTCTGCTTTGATATATTTGAATGCTTTCCGTCGTTTGCCGTGCTGGTTTGCAGAAGAATGGGCGTGTAAATATATATAATCTCAAGTTCCTTCACACCCATTTACACCCAAAAACGGGGATCAACTTTTCATAAAATCAATCTATGTACATTTAATCTTGATGAAATTTGCTAAGCTGCTAATTCCAACAAGTTCCCAAGGCACTTGACTCGTTTCAGTGTTTCATTCTCCCAGGTTTTCGCTCCTGGCTTCCAGCGTCAGCGCGCAGTTGCGGCAGCGCTTGCCGCTGGGTGCCTCGGATTTCGAGAAGCTGCTGCGGGATGTGGAGACTCGGGTGCCAGCCGCTGGCCAGGACAGGGGTGGGCTGCAGCATGGTTCAGCTGTATATAAACCCAGTGTATGCAATAGTTGTGGAATTACAGCTCAAGTTGTGGTTTTTTGAAATGACGTGATAATCCACAATAAATCCCATCCCCACAATTTAAAACACCCCCATTCTGTGGTATCCGTATCCCCTATTAAACCATGATTTACAGGGAGTGTTTAATATTGCGGGCGAGCTTGGCATAGTATTCCAACCAGATGGCCGTCTATCCCCCAACTCGGTTTACGGGGCAAATTTATACACATTTACAGTAACAACCTTACAACTATTGGTTTGTGGGAGAGGTTTCAACCATTGGTTTCCCTGGGACATGTTTTCCCTACAGATCAATCAATTGATCATCAATCCATTGACTTTTACCCGGTCTGGTAAACCCATAGCCATTGAACATGGCCATGGATAGTTCGTTGACTCACCCATTCAAAATTGTGATCTGTCAGTCCATAGTTTACCCATGTTTACCCATTAAAAATCTGGTGATTTACCAGATCGTATAGATTTCTATCCATTGACCGTTGCCGATTCGCCGATCCCAGAGGAGTTGGGCGTTCTGATCCTGAGCGATTGCATCGCAACTGCCAATGAAAGGGCAGAAAAGCGCCTGCAGCAACTGCTGTGGCTCGGTGGTAGATCTTCCGGCGCAAATCATGGTATGTTTGAATACCCATAGGATCCATGGTGCTGCTATATATGGTAACATGGATCCCATCAATATACCCCCCAAATGTTAGCATATATACCAGCACCATGGATCCTATGGGTTTTGGGTGGATCTGGAACCATAAAAGTGTGCAAGGTTTTAGAATCTGTAATGTTTCAAAATGATTCATGAACTCATCCAGGGGCGAAAGATCTTCTGGTAAATTCGAGTGGGGCATGCCAGCTTAAGGCTTAAAGTGCTCATCAAACTCAGAATCTGGACCCAGAGAGCTTCATCAGAGAAACCGCTGATGTCATTTTATGTCCCCATGTGCCCCATGTGCCAAATCTCCCATTTTTTCTGAAAATTGTCCCCAATCTTTTTCTTCGTCCATGATCCACTCATCGGCTTGACGAAACAGAGAGGTCATATCTCTTTTTCACAACCATCCACATGCTGGGGACCTTATCTTTGTTGGTTTATCCGATTATCCCCCCCTCTTTGTTGATACTGTCCATTCACAAAAAAAACATATCAACAACATATCAACAACATATCAACGTATTTTGCCATTAAACCATCATTGGCCCAACAGTTGGAGATGTTGGAGTTCAAACTGCACCTGTAGGACGCCCGGCCTTGGGCGCGTCGTGGAAGTGGCGGTGATCGGCAGCAAATTCGACAGCCCATTGGGATCGGCCATCGCGTCCGCGGGAGCTGGGCGTGCCGTGGTGGCACCGGGATGGACGGTTAAAACGTGGTGACACTGTTGTTAAAACATGTTAAAACATGTTAAAACCATGTTAAAACATGTTACCCTCCGGTAAATTAACATAGACACTGAAAATAGCCTAGTTTTAATGGAAACTAGTCTTCCAACCCTATCTGCCAGGGCCTATGTTAATTTCCCAGAGGGTAAAACATGTTAAAACCGGGTGTCACGCCGGGTGTGAAGGGGATTTTGTTTAAGTTTGGATGAGTTGGATGACACGCCTGTGGTAACTCATTGTGGTTTTCACTCCATATTGAGATGATTCATCCACTGATTTGGAAACGCTTGCTACCAGACAGCTTGGTAACTTCAATTCAGGCGCGCTACGAAATTTGGAAAAGCAGGCCGCATACCCTAGAGATCCTCAAAGTCTCCCTCAGTGAAATTCTGAAATGCCATCAATCTCTTCATCAGGGCATCATAATTATAACCCATGACGGATCCATGGTGCTGCCATATGGTCTGCCATGGATCATCCTGGATCCCATCAAGAAATATACCCTATGAATGTTAGCATTAATCTACCAGCACCAGCCGGATCCTATATCGGTAATGTATTGTGATGTATTGTGCTGTTTCCATCGAAATCCCGGTGCCGGGGATTCGGCCGAGGTATTGTGAACATCCCCTTAACCTCCAAGGATCTCAGCTCAGTGGCTGCCCAAGCTTGGTTGGACTTGACGAAACCAATGGGTCAGCGCGGGGAGTTGGTGCCAGGGGGAGGTAATGCCTGGATATGGCCCCAGGCGGCCTTCGATTTGCATGAAGCTGGGTGGCAAGATATGGATTGGCAAAATTGGCAGGCATATGGATTCTGCCAGATGTGGCAAGGATGCTGACTGTTTTCCTATAGCTTTTGGTGTGCTTGAAGAAATTCCAGCGACTGCCTTGGAAAACCTGGGAAATATCACAAAAAGTTCGGGATATTAGGTACAATATATAATATGGTACTAGTATTATTAGTTATTATTTATTATTATGTGTTAAGTTATTGTTATAATTGATTGTAGTGATTTATTATTTTATTGTTATTCTTTATTATTATCTTAGTTATTATTATAATTAATGCTGTTATTGTTTTGTTATTCTTATTATCATGATTTTTTTTATTGCTAGTATTTATGATTATTATTTTTATTATCTTTATTAGTGTCAATTTTTATCATTTAATTTTATTTGTTATTGTTATTGTTATTATTATACATATATGAATGATATCGCTGATTTCGAGGCATTTCTTTTTTCATCGGTTTTCCCATGGCTTTCCCATGGCCAAGGACGGGGATGAGCTGGTGGTTTTCAGTGGAGGAGAAGGCCATATGGGTGCCACCTTGGTGTAGAGAGTTGCAGGATACATACTTTTCATGGCCATATGAAATATCTGCCTAATATGGGTAATATATGGCATATGGCTTGATATGGGTTAATTTGTCAGGAAAAGAATGGACAAGAAATATATAGAAATATATTATGGAGTGCGTTGGCTTCTTTATTTGCCATTTCTGTAAAATCCAGAAACTATTTCTTGCACAGGTGGAAACCATTTGCTAAATACTAGAAACTATTTGCTAAATACTAGAAACTATTTGCTAAATACTGGAAACTATTTGCTAAATACTGGAAACCATTTGCTAAATACTAGAAACCATTTGCTAAATACTAGAAACTATTTGCCAAATTCTGGAAACCATGTGCAAAAAACTAGAAACCATTTGCTAAATACTAGACACCATCTGCTAAATAAGTAGGATATGTAGAAACTCTTTTTCCCGTAAAGTAGAACATGTAGAAACCATTTGCTAAATCATGTTGATTTCCCAGAAACCATTACTTGAATCAAAGGGGTAATATTTGCAAGTAAAAGTTGATATTGACCATGTTGTCAGGGCAAACCTGGTCAATCTTGGAACACGCATTTGCCAATGGTAGTTTGTGGTGAGAAAGAACTAATGTCTTTACCGCACATGCCCGTTTAATAGTACTAGAGCCTCCTTCACCCATGGCTCACCAAACTGAAACTGTTGACGCTTGAAACTTGAAACCATCTAGACTCCAATTGGGAGTACTATCGCGCCATACCAGTTGCAATGCTGTTTCAATCCAGGAAAGGGTTTGTCAAACAGCAACATAAACACATACCCTGTCCCAGCGCAGTTTTCGCCAAATGCACCATACAACGCCGCGAATAATTCCACACGCGATACCCACAAGTTGTGGGATGAAAAAAAATTGCTCCCCAAACAAAACCATGTGGCTGATAGCCTTTGCGGGTGAGTTGGGGGATGGTGTTAGCAGGCCTTTGCCACATGGCATTTTAGACACCTCAGAGGATACCCAAGTCAGGGGTTTCCCCCAAAAGTCCGGACTGGTGTGTGCCTGAACTTTTCTCTATTTGTCAAGGTCTGTCGCGGGAGCCCGGGGGGTCCGGTTTCGTCGGGAGGCTACCAGCTTAACCTTCCTAAGAGGTAAATATGAAAGGAAACTATTTCTTAAATCCTGGAAACTATTTCTTAAATATTTCTTAAATCCTAGAAACTATTTCTTAATCCGGGCCCCAAACCCAGAAACCATTTACAAAATCAGGATTGCTTTTACCAATCCCAACCATTGGACAAGGATAGAAGTCAATCACTTAAAGTCCAGAGATTGCCCCAGACAAGTGAGCCATGTTCTCACCGAGAGAGAGAGGCTGCCACGCAGGCACCCTTCATTCTGTTTCGTTCTATGTTCTTTGACTCCTCATCTCAGAATCAGTCACTGTTTCTTTCTTACTTTTCAATCTGTAAGGAGTTTCAATATGTCATATATATATATATATATCTAATGTGTCTATATGTGTCTATATTTGTCAACTTAGGTTTTATTTATCTTTATTGGTATATTGTCTTGTTTGATGATTTAAGGCAGAGTAAGGGTATCACAGAAACCGTTTCAAACCGTTTCCCGCTACTTGTTAGGTAATAGTCCGAAACCGTCCGAAACCGTTTCCTACTATTTGCTAATTCACCCTGGCAAAAACTGCAAATAGTTTCAAATAGTTTCAAATAGCTTCAAATAGTTTCTGAGAATGGCTAATTAGCAAATAGTCCGAAACCGTTTCAAACCGTTTCCCGCTACTTGCTAGGTAATAGTCCGAAACCGTTTCAAACCGTTTCAAACCAATCCCTAGAAGGCGTAACTTGAATTACTTTTTTAGTTTTTTTTATTAATGCATTTTTTGAGGTAATTTCCAAAAGTTTCCAAAACTTCCATTTATTTAGGAAATAGTTTCTGCAAATTGGGTTGATTTAAGAAATAGTTTCTGTAAATTGGGTTTATTTAAGAAATAGTTTCAATTAGTTTCCCAACTTAGGGTTGATTTAGGAAATAGTTTCTGTAAATTGGGTTTATTTAAGAAATAGTTTCTGGCCTCCACAGACAAAGAGGCCAAGGCACTCCCCAAGAAATATATGTAGACCATTTGTGCACTAGTGCAGGCTGACAATGGATAAGCTCTATGTACTTGTTCGGTGAACATCATGGATCAATGGCTGGGTTACGACGCAACCAGTACCGATCCTGAGAACAGAACCCGAAGTCTGATTTGAAATAGTGAAATAGTCCTTGAAAATGAAGTTACAACCACTGACAGAGGCCTGATAAAACTTTAGAATGAAATCAAACATACAAATCGTTTCATCACTTGCATGATCTTACATTAGGATTGGTCTAACTTCCACAGGATATGAGTACGAGCAGTGCAGATTTCGCCTATTGACAGGTTTGACGCTCGCAGCCCCTGAACTTCAACTGGCATCTGGGAGAATGACTGCAACAACCGTTCAAGCTGCAGGCGCTGCATTCAGTTCTCTTCTTTCGCGCGAGGTGCTTCTTTCGCGCTTCAGCGATGTTTTTTGGGGTAGGCCACACCCACTCATTTTTTGAGGATTGTTCAATTAGTATCCAATTATGACAGTGGTATCCAATAATTATGACAGTGATATCCAATTTACCAATGGTCTCTGATTTCAATTGGTATCTGGTATCCAGCCTTATGACTCAGTGGTGGTGGAACAGTTTTACTTCTCCGTTCGCCACGACTTGGATGGTGAATGCCCAACCTTTCGTTTCTGTGCGTTTGCCAGCCATGGCTTCTCAAGTGGCTCAAGTAGTAAATGCATCAAAAGAAAACCACAAATTTGATTCAAGTATACCATATGTCCATATATGTCCATTTTACTTTTTTTTGTTTTACAAAAACCCTGAGAAATTCAGGGTCAACAGCTGGCTTTCCCATCAGTTTCATGGCATGATTCTAGCCACAACCGTCCAAGGCGTCACGTGCGCGCTTAGAGTTGCTGGAAGCTCAACGGCAACTGGCCAATTCCGCGGCGGCGAAGGAGAGTTTTGGTCAGGTGTTTTTCAGGAGATGTGGACCCCAAATGGACCCCAAAAAAGAAGCCTCAGATAGGCTATATATAAAGTTATTTTTTAGAGTATCCTTCATTTTTTGGATACAGCTGGGATCGTTTCACTTTTTATATATGATGAACTATAATGGTTGTTTTGGACCCACGTTCTTTGTTTGAACTAATGGCTGCAGTAGAACCAACCAGGAAAGATTTTGAATGGTAGGGTTCAAACAATGGCCAAGAATGGATGGGACCACTTGATTGGACACTTTGTGTTTTCGTCTTTCAACAGCTACCCTCTGGTAATTTGACATAGCTATTGAAAATAACCATTTATAGTGGATTTTCCCATTAAAAATTGTGATTTTCCAACGAACTCCAGTCTGTCTTTTTGCTTTACTCAGCGGGAGGACATCGAGTTTGAACTGGTGCGCCTTTCCGAGCAATCTCGGGTGATGACGCCGCACACAGCTGCTGGATGGAACAAGTGCTGGAAACATTGAGGGCAGTATGGGATACTGCGTTTTGATATGTTTTGATACTCAAAAATTGAGCAGCAGTTTTTTTGTGCGTGTGTGATGGAGTGAACAGAGCACGTCGGGAATTCAAACCATCATATAATAATATATGTGTTTCGAATCTTTTGGAAGAACTCTTCCGTTTTGGATCGGAACTGTTCCAAAACTACAAGTTGGAACTTGGAACAACTTGGTGGAGGAAATGGTTGAATCTACTTGTTTAATGTTTTTGTGTCCAGAAATATAGTATGTACCCCCAAAACCCTATTTCTGATGTTTGAAGCCACTTCTCCACAAGTTCTTCATGGGTTTTCTCAGCTCACCGCCAGCAGTGTGAGTGCCTGTTGTTTTATCGCCTGGACGATATGTTCTATACATATCAATACATAATATAGTACTAATAACCTCCAAAATTAGACATGTAAAATCCCGGTGAGTGACACATGACTTTTCTATCTTTTCGGGCCTTGCTGTACTTTCTATATATATATTATAGTACCCCAAAATGCATGGTTTATAATGGTAAAAAATTATCTATCAATGGATGATTTTACATGGGTTACCCCATGTTACCCCCATGACTTTTTGGAAACCTCCAGCCACAAAAAGCCACAAAGCCAGGCTGTTGGTCTCCTCCCGTTTCAGGCTTTGTTGGTCCTGGAGACGGATGAGGACTACGTCCGTTTTGGGATTCCACAGGATCGCCTGTCGCCCATCTTGACCGTGAGCTCCACGGGGGTGCAGCTGACCGAACGGCAGAATCTGAAGCTGGGGCCATTGCCCACACCTTTGAGCAGCCAAGAATTGGAAGGTTTTTTGGTGAAGGATTATATATGACTATATGATAACATAAATAGATGATAATAAATGCATCTTATATACCTTCTTATATGTACAATAAATACTTTCTTATATACTCTATAGTGTACGTACTTTGTGCAATTTGCTGGTCTGATATTGAATAAACGTGAAGAGAAGTGGGACTACAAGGGATTTTATCGAGTCTAAAGACGGGATAGATTTCACCAGCAAAATGTCCTTGGGTTTTAGCAACAAAAAGATGGCGACCATTTTCACCGAGAAATCAGGGCATCCTCCCAGGTTTGATTCCGGATTACAATGCCAGCAACAGCACCGAATCCTGTGAAGTTGGCCAAAGTGAATGTAATCTTCGGGTGCCTTGCTGTGACTCGTGGCGGGTGAATTATGGCGAACCAATGAGGAATCAAAGAACTCGCCTTTGTTGCGGAGTTGTACTACTTGGATTACTTGGTTTAGGGCTAATTATGTTGACTCAAGATGATTCAAACCTGTTTTGGGATGGATGATACTTACAAATAACATTTTGTTTAGGTCATTTTGGGTCATGTGTAGCCAATGGTTTAATCATACCTGAGTGACCAAGAGGTTATTCCTTGTTATTCCCTTTATTCATCCAAGAGACCCGCTTTGGTTCCAATGTGTTGTTGCTCCCTTGCAAACTGAATCTTTGGATACTTGCACATAATATACATATATATATGTATATATGTACTGTACAAACTACACATACCAGTACACAGCATACTATAGATTCTATAGATGTTAGTATGCAACCACAATACGCTGACCACATATCCAACTAGGCGGATGTTTCCCCGAAAACTGAGGTGGAGGACCCAGATCTCATGTTGCAACGTGTGGATTCGAGCAGCCCCGATATGGGAACATCTGGAGCCCAGAAGGTGGGTGTTTGACAGGAGACGTGGATATACAAATGGGGACACCAACAGGAACTTGTGGAAGTGATACAACTGGTAAACCCAATAGTGAATAGAATAAAGCTGCAATTGAGCATTATATATAAATTATATATAAATATATAAATATGTCGTTTATTTTGGGTAAAAGCATGCAAGCCCCATGAATCCTACAGCCGGAGGCCTTTTCTGTGACCTGGTTGCTGCTGCTCCTGCTATGTCGCTGGACTTGCAAGGAGTGATGTGGGGATTGCTGCTGGAAAATTCCCGAACCAACTGAAATATCATATTTATTATATATAGTATTTGATATTTGGGATATAGTATTTTTAGCCAACTGAAATAAAATTTGGGATATGATATATTATGACATATTCAAATGTATTTCATCAAGCCCAACCAGATTTGGCTCGAAGTGGTTCGCAAACATGGGACGCTTTCCTACAACCAAAAGTCCAAATTCGCATCCCCTTTGGTGCCCCATATCTTACTTTATAATTAGCCCAAACTTATGGGTCGTGGGGGCACAAATCTTGGTCCAAATCTTGGTATAGTAACCATTTCACTTGGTCAAGACATCACAACCTCACAGGGACTTCACTATATGATTATATAATATTATATATATACATACTGTATATGGTTCTATAATATATATATATAATTATAATGTGTATGTATATATATATAATTATAATGTGTATGTGTATATATATATATATATAATTATAATGTGTATATATGCATATATGATTACAATTTACAATGGTTAGTAAGTCGGCTGATCCCAAAGAGTGCCCTACTTCTCTTTTGGGATTCTGAGCCCAGGTTGGTTGGATGGAATCTGTGCCCAATGGGCCGATTTGGAGACCGATGCTGATGCCATCATCGCGAAACACGGTCCCCGGGGGCCCACGGAGAGGCTGCGCGAGGTCGCCGGGAAGTATGCAGCAGCACTGTGGAGCAAACGGCAAGGAGAGAAGCTGAGCATCTTGGCAGCGATGGGATGGGGTTGCTGGTGATCGTGGTGAGGGGGGGGCGGAGTTTCCTCAGTCAGCTGACCTGGTTCACAGGAAGCTATTGCGCTAGCTGGATCACCTGGGATCCGACCAACGACTTGGCCTTCGAGTATCTCAGTAAGGCTGCGCAGCCCCTGGGCTTGAGATCTCCATGAAACCGTTTCTGATGATACCAGGAGTATCCAGAAGTCCATAAAAGTTCAACACCCAACTTCCAAGAATTTCATGGTCAAAATTGACAACTCGAGATCGGCTGAATTTACCCCATTTACTGCACTCTCATTCAAGCTTCCCGGGTGCGCGGCCAAAAAGATAAGCCATCTCCATCCCTAACATCGGCTTAGGACCCACAAAACCAAGAAAAAAATAGAACAAATAGAAAACACGTATATTTAGCTTTAATCGAAAGTCTACGTACCCCTCCATAATCCATGTCCATTTGCACACATTTTCCGATGGTATGACTTTCCAATTGTACCCATAGGATCCCCCGATCCGACCCCTATGGTCTACACTCATTCCATCCCCATCTTCGAACTCAACCTACTAATGATTACACTCCATTCCCTCAAACTTCCACTATAGACACCCTAATTTGCAGTATTTTGCAGTATTTTCCAATTTTTCCATCCCATCCCCATCCCATCCCCATCTTTTTATGTTTAATCGTATCCCTATTCCCTCATTTGGATATATAAATACTGTATATATTATAATGGGTTATACCCAACTTACTAATGGGCTATTAATACCTCCTATCCCTCATAGCCATTTTGAAGTTCTATTGTAGATCTATGTGTTTCCACGAATTTTCCTGTGTTTCATCATTCCATCCCCCATCCCCATCCCCATTTTACAACTGGCGCTTAAAAACCATGACTATACTCAACATAGTAATCCAACGTACAACACTCATGATATCTTTTCGCAATTCATGATATCTAAGTGAAAATCCCCAACAATTCCCAATCCACACTTCAACTTTGTCACCATCCCAATGATATGACATAGTATGTCCTGATATAGAAATACTAAAAATCCTGATATAGTATATCCTGATAATATATATATATATATCGACCTCACTGCGACCTCACTGAAAATCATGGTTAGTAAGGGAAATCTAATTCAGGTTAGTGAAATAATATTATAATTTACCCAGATATATTATAAATAAACATTGGGTCTTTATACCTCCTTCCCCCATCCTCCCCAGGCTCCTGGGCGAGGCAACGCTCTCGCTACGCGCCGCCACGTCCATCGCCGAGGTGGCGCCGCGCAGCTCGGAGCAGCTGCTGCGCGGCGCCTGGCTGACGCTGGTGCTGGGCACCGAGGCCACACCGTGGGCGGTGCGGTTCGCCACGAGGTCCCTGGAGGAACGGGAGGAGACCGGATCCGGGGCACAAAATGAAAAATGGATGGGAAAAGGATGGAAAATATGGATGGAGATTTGGAGATGTTGATAGAATTGGGATTTGGAAGTGGTTTTGCACTTAGAATTTAAGTGGATTTTGAAGAAAAGCACGATGGGAGGATGAAAAGCTAGTGACAGCTAGTGTTTCTTTTCGGATTTTCGTTGAAGAATCCGTTGAAAAGTGAAACCATGGTTTTGTGTTTGTAGACCAAGGGTGACCCAGGTTTTATTTTGGTGGATGAATGTGGATGATTAAATGCTGGGATGATGGGGGGTAAGAATTGGGGTATAATCGATGGATTCTTGAAGACGATGTGAGCTGAACATATCATTCTGGGAGGTTTGAGCGTGGAAGAGTGAACAAGCTTCTAGCGTCATGCCTTTGCTACGTTGTTCTCAGGACAACGTGAACACATATCGTGCCCTGGCCGCGGCGTACTGGAAGTCCGAGGATTTTCTGTCTGCAGGCAAAACCTATGCCCGCGCTTTGAACACTGAATTTCATCCACGTTATGGTGATGTGAAGAGAATCATCCGAGAAGAAGCTGCACTGTTACTGCGGAGTATTCAAGATTCCTCTCCCAAGGTCTTCCAGGATCTAACAACCAATGAGCTGAAATCAGTGTCACCCAGCGAGGGTGAAAGCATCACATTGTGGATCTCTATGTCTTGGCTCACAGATGCTGGTGAGTGGTTCAGAACAGCTGTGATTTTCCATCAGATCTGGTATAGGGGAATTAACTATAATTAACTGTTTTTTTCTTCCTGGATCTTTAGTCTTGTTACATGTTTACATGTTTCAGCCTGCGGACCGAAAACCGTTCCCGTAAAACGCACGTTTTTGAATATCGCGATTTGTGGGTGGGGTGGGGGGGCATGTTAACGTTCCTTGTACTTCGTACATGAAATATTGCCATGCTGCTGAGATCTCTGGGATCGTTTACTACGTTACATGTTGCTACGCTGCTGTGGGGTGGGGTGGGGTGGGGGGGGGCATGTTAACGTTCCTTGTACTTCGTACATGAAATATTGCCACGCTGCTGAGATCTCTGGGATCGTTTACTACGTTACATGTTGCTACGCTGCTGATGGGTGGGGTGGGGTGGTGTGGGGGGGGGGGGGGGGGGGGGGGGGGGGGGGGGGCATGTTAACGTTCCTTGTACTTCGTACATGATATATTGCCATGCTGCTGAGATCTCTGGGATCGTTTACTACGTTACATGTTGCTACGCTGCTGCTGGGGTGGGGTGGGGTGGGGGGGGCATGTTAACGTTCCTTGTACTTCGTACATAAAATATTGCTACGCTGCTGAGATCTCCGGGATCGTTTCCTACGTTACATGTTGCTACGCTGCTGAAAGTGGAATCTGATGAAAAAGTCAATTCCCAGCAACTTGAGTGCCAAAAGTGACCTCTTGATGGTGTATGCTAGAGCTTCCCAATGGAGATGCGTTCACAAGAATGCTGACTGCCAGCTGATAACGGTGCATGCGTTGCAGCGATGACGCTGAAAAGCCAAAAAACACGCCCCAAGTTTTTCCAGGATTTCCAATCATCAAATCAGCACGGCACTGTGGTAAAATCACCATTTTTTTAAAAAACGTGCGTTTTATGGGAACGGTTTCCGGTCCGGCGGGATGTTTCACTAAGATAGTTGTCTTGAATGTTCCACCCCTAGCTATGAGATAATGATCATGATCATGATCATGATCGCGCTGACCTCACCATCCTCACCATCCTCAGGATGCCAATGATGTGGATTTGCACGTCATAGACCCAGATGGAGAGGAGTGTTTCTATGGCCACAAATCCACGAAGCTGGGCCTTAGCGCCTTAGCTCCATGGTGGCGCCATTTTTGGGGGAATCCCTTTTAGATCAAGTGATCACGTGCTTGGGATTGGACAAGAGGAAAGGACCATGATTATACAATATTATATTACCATATATTACCAATGGGAATTCCAGGATCCTAAAATGGAGGTACTGTACCATATAAGGCCATATTTTGTTATTACTGTTTAATATTATACAGTCAGCCAATCGACCATTCTTTGCCAGTGAGTTGTAAGCTTCTCCTCAGTAGCTGTTGATCTACTTCATTGGCACGTGGCAAAATCACTACAGCGTTTTTGAGGCCAGCAGCAACCACTGCACTCAAGTCAACAACTTTGGGCCTGCAGATCAAACATCACCATTTTTTGAAAGATAATTTCCCTTAGTGGCTTAGTGGTTTTGAGGTATACTTGTAGTTGATTTTGTTTGCTTCGAATTTACTTGATTACCCCTACCTCCATCCGAGGGCCCTTATAGTTGTTGTTTGTTTCTGTTCTTCAGGGTCGAGCATCACTTTTTGGTGGCCAAACATTGTCAACCCCCGCAAAAGAATTGATTTGCTTCATAGTTGCCGTTTTCCATGCATTTGCAAAGTTCCTACCAAGCATCCAATACTGGTAAACTGCTGCATCCACTAAAATGCCATGTGTTCCCAATTTAGGAAACATCATCATACTACACCGATTTTCCAAAATTTTGGTCCATTGAGTAAATGATCAGCAACATCACTTTCCATTGGCTGCGGGCCAAACATCGGTACTGTATCAATGCAATGTCGGAATTTCATAACGTTTAGGATACTGAAATATTCATTTTGTGGGCCCAGTCATTCTTATCCGTAGCCCATAGTTTTCTATCCCAGAATTGCTGGCAAAATTCAATCCAGAACCCCCAATCAATTTAGGGGTTCTAGCTTCCAACCAGTTTCAGATTTTCCCTTGAACCAATCAATTAACATCAATTAGCAGCATTCCATGCACAAACCATTTTTTTCCAGTTGAATCTCCAGGTTTGATATTCAAACCTACGTAGTCGTTCATGGCGAAAAAAAAACTCATTTTTTTCATGGTGAGCTCACCCATTTTGACGATGAAACTACCCATGTTCAGTAGTCCAACCCCCGCTGTTGATGCTGAACTCCTTACCTTTTGCCATCATCAATCAGCATGTTTATCATATGTTTGGTGATTTAAACAGCCTCTTGGATCATGGATTTTCCATGGGATTTCGAAGGAGTTTCCAATTTTCTATCGATTTCCATGGGATTTTCCAATTTTCCATGGGATTTTCCATGGGATTTCTAAGGTTACTACAGTGATCAAACGCAAGGCCTGGGCCCCGAAGTGGTTTCGGTCGCCCGTGACGCGCGGCCGGGACGCTACCGCATCGGGGTGAAGTACTTCAGCTCCGGCGCCATGGGCGCCTCCAGGGGCACCGTGTTGGTGCGGCAGATGGTGGCTGGAAAGCCGCTGGGAGAAACTCGGACGAAAAGATGATGGATTTTAGTTCCCATAGGAGTACCCCCTAATTAATAAACATTAATAAACCATGGCTTCATCCGAGTTTGACATTGACTTAAATGGGATTATGACATTCCCAACTGAATGGAAAGTCACAAAAAATCATGTTCCAAACCACCAATCAGATTATAACTACCCTCTGGTAAACTAACATAACTATGGAAAATCACAATTTTTAATGGGAAAATCTACTATAAATGGCCATTTTCAATAGCTATGTTAAATTACCAGAGGGTACACCAAAACATAGTTTAAGATGTTTCTGTTTAAGCAATTAATAGTGTGTGTAAGGGTCATATTTTAAATGGGTGGGTCCAAACATAGGACGTTTGCGCGTTGAAGGGAAGTGGCTTTGTCCGAACATAGGACACGTACGCGTAACACCCTGCTGATCGCACAGGATCCCATCATCGAAGTCTTTACTCTGCCGGCGGACTATTCATCGGTGCTACCTATCATTGAGGTCACGGTGAAGTAGCGGTAAAGCTACAAAAAAATACAAAATATATGAAAAATCACCATGGCTAAGAGGAACATCACCTTGTTCGATAGGTAAATCACCATGTTTAGTAGGTAAATCAACGAACTAAATGGCCATGGTTTCAATAGCAACCTGTTAAATTACCAGAGGGTAGCCAGAAGGTCATGCACCAGCAGACCAGCACAACGATCGCCACGGCACAACGATCGCCACGGAAGGGATGTGACGTTTCGGCACTTTTCAAAACATAGGGAAGGGCCACTGATGAAAAAAGGTTTGTTTTAGGCAGGGTTGATGGGCAAGGATCACAAACTCATGAGATCGGGCTGAAAACAGTAGAAACGGAGCCATTTCAAGATCAGACAAGTCTAGTGATTGCACTGTTGCCTCCTTGCTAAGCCTTGTCCATCAGCTGAGCATGGGTGACCAGAGATCCCATCTCACATGATAGGCCTGCTGTGACAAATGTTTGATGCTTGAGGTTGATCTATATTATTAAATTGTTTTTTTGCCCCAACATTCGCCACAGCAGAGACCTTTGCCAAAGGCCAGTACAGTAAGGCCTGTGACGACGGCCAAAGAGCGCAAAATGATGCGGCTGGCTGCTGCAGCCCACGCAGCCCACGCAGCCCACACCAAATTTTCAGGGTGAGCCAAGTCTAGCTTCTCACAACAAAACTCTCCCCCACCCCCTAAAGGTGATTGCAGCTGGTTATTCTCAAAACCAAACATGCTTGGAAACAATGAAAGGTTTACCCATGGCACATTTCCACTTTGAACATGAACTTCTGCAACAAAGATCCTACAGGATGCTGCCCCAGTTATAAGATGTCATAAATATTTCATAAATTGGTTCATACACCCCATTAACTATAGTTATATATATATATATATCTCTAGCATAAACCATAGTTAAACCACTTATAAGGCAATTTAGCTATCTTGGGGGCCCGATCCTGTACATGGCATATTTGTTTGCAATCTTTTGCTTGACCAGGCTGCTGAAAAGCCCAAGTCCATGAGTGGCAGGTGCAGCTTTGTCGAACATCGGTTGCCAAGCCTGGTGATCGTCAGTCCCCGAAACTCGTGGCTTATCCCACACAGATATGCATGTAACTTATAACTGCTATCGTTACAAAAACGTTACTTAGTACGGAAATTTCCATGTAAAGCACTTATAGATGAGATAATTGATATATAGTTTATTATAATTTATTATATTTTTACTATATCCATATATTAGCCTTATCGCTTGCTTATCACTATCGTAACTGAATGGAATGTCCATCAAGTCCGGGAAAACTCTTGTCCGCCACGCCTTTTAAAACCAGGTGGAGCAGTGGCAATGGTCGTTGTGCCCTGAAAGTCGATGAAGCCGGAACGAGTGGACGCCTGTGGCTCTTGAGATTCTTGTTGCGGCGATGGCTGTCTGTTTTGTCGCTGGATGGCTGAATGTTGATGGCCAAAGTGGTAAACACCCTTAAATGATGTTGATTATACCGATGTTGTTTTATTATTAGATATATAATTTATATTAATTTATATAATGATATATATCTAAATACATTTTGTGGCCATAATGATAATATGATTATACCGATCTTGTTCTATTTTGGGTTCTTTGGGGGATGAGATGAGAGGGTTAAACTCTTAGCAAGGGACCAAATAACCACCCTGCAACAACTTGCGTGCTTCACCATGAACAACTGGGCGACTGAAGTTGCAAATATCTTGGGATCTCATTACAAAAGATGGACACTGAAGCAACAAAATATTGGGTTGTTTTGTCAAGAACTAAGGCTCCAACCAAGAAAACATATGGACTAAAGCAAGACAATCAATGGGATATCGGGATAATCCAGAAACTTTAAGATGTGAAAATGCTGAAAATGAACCCAAACTCAGAGGTCTTTGATGCACCCCGGAGGTGGGAAATTTACCAAGAAGCATAGGGTCAAGCGGTCAAGCGGTAAAGCATCCAATTGTACCAGGCTACTCTATGATTTATGCGGCCACTAGAGGATCTGAAAAGTTTGATTGTCCATGCAATGTGTCACCAATTCACTGGCGACTGAGAATCAGGAAATCAAACTGGTCCACAAGAAAGGTGCCTCATTTGCCAGTATGACGCAACTTGGAAGAAGTGCTCGTGGAAACACATCTGCCGGTTGGCCATTGTTGGTGAGCGCAGGGGTTGGTACATGTCTTGAAAGTTGTGGGATTTTGGTGCCCATGCACTGAAGTTTGGTCGAAGCTTTCTTCTCCCCGCTCGATGACAGCAGGAGAATCTTAGACAGGATTTGTCCATTCCTCTTGTTTCAGGTTGTTTCTTTCTCAATGCTGCATATATGATTAGCCTATGTAGGTTCATTTAGAGCGTGGTAAGTAATTGTTTACTGTGTTTTTTGTTCGCAAGTTGATCTATAGACTCTAGACGATTGACACACACACACACACCAACATTGCCAACAGTGGTAACATTGCCAACATTGCCATCATTGCCAACATTGCCAACATTGCCAACATTGCCAACATTACCAACATTGTCTATTATACAATATAATTTAATTGTATATATACATATACAACAACAATCATATGATAATGATATAATAAACATTTCCCCAGCAACAGAGATTTCCTCGAGGCGACAGAGCGCAGCTTGACGGGAGTGGCCAAGGATGAAGCCAATGAAGCTGAGGCAATCTGGAGATGGCTTGGAAGGGTAGCATGACCAACAAATTCTGGTGAAGGATGGTGCTTTTTTATGTTTTTTTTTTTTGATTGCTAAACCCATTGGTGATTGATGGTAAATGATGATGAATGGTCACTTGTTTGTAATTCAACAAACCATAAATTGGGGTATACCCCATGTTCAGACACACCCATCTGGGTTTGTTTGAATCTTTGAAAGTACCCTAACACCCAGTAAAAACTCATGGTTGATCATGTTCCACGTATAAATATTAAATATTCTTTTTGTGGTATCCATTACTATTCAACAATCACCTATACTAGCTGGGACTTAACTTGACTCACAAGTAATTAGGAATATTGGCAGACTATAGGTGTGTGATTTCACATCGACTTCCGTTGAACAAGTTGTCCTTTAGTAAACCGAAATCGAGATGGAAAATTCGTGGTTTTACCTCAAACATGATCTACAAAGGCTGGATTCCGGAGGCTGAAAAAAGGAACAACTGGCAGGATCTGCGACAGTTTCTTTGGGAATCTCACCAAACATGGAGATTGAACCAAGCGGATCCGCAATGGCTGGGGAGTACCAAGGGGTTGGCGATCAGTGTGGATGATGGAGATGGGTTTTACAGTGAACCCCAGTGAAGTAGATTCAGTAGATTATCATTCCGCAAAGCAAAGACATACCATCTGGTTATGACTAACATAGCCATGGAAAATCCACCCATTTCTAAGAACGGTAAACCATCTATTTCTATGGGCCATCTATACCATGGCTATGTTAGTCATAACCAGAGGGTAAATGGTTGAAAATTCCTCAGGGGCATTGTGCAGCTGGGGGGTACCCAAGATGTTCCGATGGGAGGAGATGAAAGTTTCGCTGACGATGTCGGCGGATGCTTTGACTCTCACTGGCACTTTAGGTGCACAGGACCGGGGCTAGGCATACCGGGATCCGTTTTTTGGATCTGAAGGATCCTGATATGGATGCGGGAAAAAAAAGTAAGGTGGTTCCAAGTTCTTGAGTGGCGTTTCAAATGTTTTATGTCGTGTATATATATATATATATATATGCTTTCCATTCCATCTCATTTCCATTCCATTAAGGGACATTAAGGGACCTTCAATTGACCAATGAGATCCCATGGCTATAGGGGCGAGTTGAAACTACCAACCAGTTCAGCATATTGTGACCATGAGGTTTCCAATCCGTTCCATCTTCAGTGCCTAGTAGCATGTTCTATCAGTCTTTTAGATTTCTTGCTGCCCAAGATTCATGATAATCTGGAAGCAGAAGATTGTGGTGCCGACGATGATGTTGCAATATCGTTTGACGACAAAGGGGCAACCTGGCAACCATCAATTTGATGGCCTCAAATAGTGTGTGCAAAGTATGGTTAATTTCCTGGGAACACACAACATATATGAAAATATGGGAGGGCAGGAAATATGTGTTGATTCTGAATGGATAGGTGTAGATTACTGCCAAATTGTATGTTTCTCTGATGATGTTTCTATTCAGTTTTTTGTGCCACGGTCATCGGAAAAAATAGCTATTGTACAGCACGGCACTTGTATTGAGTAATGAAATATATGAATCTATATAATATGGAATGATACACATACTGCGGTAGCAAATGATACAAATTTCATAGAGACATCTGAGACATCCATGCATGGAACATGTTAATGCTTTTTTGTTACCCAAATCACATCTTTGATCTCCTTGACGTTGCCCGTTGGCAGGAGATGTCCTTCCGCCGAATGACGGATGCAGCGAGTTTCGTTTGGGGTGTCTTGGCGGATGTGCCAAATCATAGGATCGTGGCTCAATGAATCATTGAAGTCCAGATTTTTCAGGTATTTCCTTGAAGTTCAAAGGGAATAATATATATATATACTATATATATATCATTATATATATATCATTATATATATATCATTATATATATCATTATATATATCATTATATATATATCATTATATATATATATATCATTATATATATATATCATTATATATATATCATTATATATATATATATATTTAGATATAGATATATATATATATATTTGCTTATAGTGGATCATATACTGGTGAAGAGTGGTGAATCTTCCTGTTTCTCGTCAATTGCCATAGTTCTGCTCGGGTTTCGGTCTCCGAACCTTGCGGATTTACAGAGTTTCTCTGAGCCCATGCGCTCAAGCATTCCTGAAACAGTTTCAAGAAATTGTTTTTTTTGAAGGGAACACATGCAAAGAAGTCCCTGTTCTTGGGGAAACCATATGGTATGGACATTTGCGGAAAACTGTCTTTTTAAGGGGTGAGACCACTGTTTACCATGGGTTTTACTGTGATTTTGCTCTCAAGCACATTGACAAGGGATCAAAAGAGGGCAGTAAAAAAGGCTCTCCAACAATCCATTGATATCATCTGGAGAATCCCCGACTTGCCATCCTTTGTTGGATGAATGTGGGATGGCTTGGGATGGATTGTCCCCATGCATGAACACCGACTTCGCAACGCTGAATCCTGTCCATGTACCAGAACAAACAAACCATATCAACCATAAATTGGATTTTAAATCATTCAAACTATGACAATTCTTGTGGTTGATTCCCAATGTCATTCAGTCAGATTCAATATGTTTTCCGGAATACTATACAATATCATTTGATCTTATAAAACTCATGTTACTATATGATATGTGATTCGAAAATCACCATACTTTCCCAGAAGCTGAGATGGCAATCAGGTTCCGTCAATGAACTCGGCAATTCGGAGATCTCTGGGGTGGGACTCCTACTGATTTGATGGTGTTGTTTGTATGTTCTTCTATTTGTTAGGATACTACATGAAACATGTATGATTAAGAAGTAGTATAGTATATATGTTGGAAACTTGAATTTGATGTTTTTTTGTAAGTATCTGGGATTTTCTGACTTTGTGCCCAGGTTGAAGTCAAATTCATGGATTATCCCATGATCCAGCCGAAATTGAAGTGAATTCGACTTCATCGACTTGTTTGTTTTGAGAATTTTCCCTCCGGGTTGACACTCTTGAGAGTTGAAAGCACAAACTTCGGATGACTGACCTGGGACATTTCGCTGAGTCACTAGTCCCATCGAAATGTGCCACACCATCCACAACACGCTCTACCGCCGAAGGAGACGAGTTCCCTGAAGCGAATTGTGGTCAACTACAGGAAGGGACCAAAGGCACGTCAGCTTTTATTTTCTCTCGGAAGAGTGAGAGAGGCCGATTTCTGGTTTGTGGTGAACCCCATGCCATAAACCAGTCCCATTCGGGGATTATTTTTCAAAGAGTATTTAGCCAACCCCCCCATTTGGGTGACCCCAATGATAAATGGTATTAAATGGTTCATGAACCCTAACCAGTGGTTATTGGTTGGTGGCTAATAAACCCATATTGCCGGGGACCCACTGAAAGGGAGGAGGTTACATCGCGATGATACCAACTTAATTTATAGTTGCATCCCCGTTATATCTCAATTTATATTACTATAAATTCCCATTTGTATTTTTTTGTTGTTGTTGTCGTTGTCGTTGTCGTTGTCGTTGTCGTCGTTGTTGTTGTTGTTGTTGTTTGTTGTTGTCGTTGGTCCCTTATGATCTCCCATACCACCCATGGCCCAGGCCTGCGAAGAACTTCAGTTCACCCTGGACGATCGGTGGCCGTTCACGCCGATCGTTTTGGAGGCCTTCAAAAGCCCATCGGGGCCGGCGCAGGCGGCCAGGGATGGCCAGGGATGGCCAGGGATGGCCAGGGATGGCCAGGGGCCCTGGCGACGTGGCGCGATCGGTGGAAACTATGGGATGATTTGGTGGAAAACACAGCCCCAACAAAGGTGGAAAAGCTAAAGGTTGCCACTGACTTTTGGTTGGATTTGACGGTTCTATCTTTTTTGGGGGTTGCCATATATATGATGTCGTGTATGATGCATGTAGAAACATCGCAAACCAATTCTATGCTCGCTGTTGAAACTGACTCTCAATGCTCTCAGTGCTATGTACATGTCCTTTCTCTCTTCCTACTGTTGATTGATGATTCGTTGGGAGATTATTCATGATTCATGATTATTCTACCCACTATGAATTGTGGATTATACTGTGATTATAATCATCCAATAGGAGAATCCCTGGCCCTAGCAGTAGCCTTGGAAGGACGCGAAAGTACGAACAGGATGGTACTTGGCCTCTTGGTGAAGGTCTCATCCAGGCGAACGCTTCACCAACTAAGGGGAATGTAGACAATCAAGATGGGGAAACAGGAGGTAATATATATATACATAATACATATATTATACATATAGTTATAAATAATACATATCTACGCACATTATGAATGTATGTAGATACATTATGATGTTTTATTCTGCTTAGTGGCTTCAATTTTATATCTACTGTATAGCTATATTGAATGAAGGGAGCGAAGGTGTGTACCCGCTGGTCATGTTGCTGGGTGAAATCATCATGTTTTGGTGGCCAATATCCATGGCCTCCTCCAAGGACATTGTGGAGACCTTCTTTTATCAAAGATCGGATGTCTTTGAGGCAACATTCATGGATGGGAGATGTTCACGGATCATAAATCCAGCTACCATCGTCATCAATCGTCCCATTTTTTGAATTTACTCTGAGTTGTTAAAGTTGAACGATTTCAATGAAATGAGCGTCCCAGCTGCGCGCACGCAACTTCTAAAGTTGACCAATGTTGCGTCCAGCTTGTGTCTAGCAAGTTAGTTTTTTTCAGTTTTGACTTTTTCGTGGGTTTTGCATTGCCAGCGACTTTGTGTGACTTCGTATTTAGGTTGTGTCTATACCATGTGTTCATGATCGCATGAAAGGACAATGAAAGGAGAATGAAAGGAACATGAAAGCAAATGAATCCAAAGGTTTGGGTTTTGATACCCTTTGACGTCGTTCGATACGTCGTTCGGACGTCGTTCGGACGTCGTTCGAAACAGCTACCCTCTGGTAAACTAACATAGCTATTGAAAATGGCCATTTATAGTGGATTTACCCATTAAAAATGGTGATTTTCCGTAGTTGCGTTAGTTTACCAGAGGGTAACCGTGTCCCTACAGAATCCAACAGCTAAAAGCAGCTTTTCTTGTGATCACTTGCAATCTACATGTGGTGAATCACTGGCGTCCCAATATGACATTAGTGTTTTTTGTTGTATTTAATACCACTTTGAAGATGTTTTGGGAGTTGCGTCCACAAGGTGTTTCCTCATCTTTCACACAGCAAAACTTGCCAAAACAGAGTTTGTCGTACATCGGCGTCCCATTGGGGTTGACCTTGCTTTTGGTCAACTTATTTGACTTCCTGATCCAACGGCGTCCCAATGAGATTTGACACAATTCTGTTAAATTGGTCGACTTTAACGGTTCGGAGTACCTGGAATTTTCAATGATTGGTATTGAATAATGATTGGTATACCTGTCATACAAAAATGAATGATTGAACAACAATCGGTCCAGGTACGACGTTGTTCAATCATTTTATTTTTTTGGGGGGGAGCTAGTCATAACATGAGTCGTTTTGCAAAGGAATGGCCATTCCCCATTCCCCCATAGACCATGTTGTGACCATTACACTCTTTTCTTTGGGGTGTAATCAATGGTTAATAACAATATGACAATATCCTGTTTTTTTTCAAGGGTTGAGCATCCTTATTTTATGATGACTTGGGATTTGGCCAAGCCGATTTCTGGTAAGATAAACCAACCAGATCTTAAACATCCCGTCGGGCCGAAAACGGCGCCAGCGTTTTGAGCGTTTCGAAAAAACATGTCGTTTTCGCCATAGCGAAACAACTGACTCATTCCCCAAAATAGGCTTAAAAATCCCTGGGAATTTGAAGTGGATTTTTGATGATGACCTGTAATTTACAGGGAAATTGTTCCTGAAAAGGTGCGCGGTGTTTTTTTCCACCTTACACCGCCATACGGTTCTTCAAGGCGCGACCAGTGAGCTCCAAGAGACTTTTGGTCTTGGAGTTCATCCAGCGCCATTGCCACACCCTGATGCTTCGCATCAATTTTGGGTTAACATGGCCGTTGGAGCTGGTCGAGAGACATCGCATCGACACCACCTGTGTGAATCAGAATAGTTTTCTTTCTGATTCGTTTCTTTACACAAAACAATCCCCCCCAACCCAGTGACGTAACGTCAGATGTGCATGTGACGCAAGCTAACATGAACGTTGACATCCCCACCCCCCAACGCAGTGACGTAACGTTTGATGTGCATGCGACGCAAGTTAACATGAACGTTAACATCCCCACCCCCCAACGCAGTGACGTAACGTCAGATGTGCATGGGACGCAAGTTAACATGAACATTAACATCCCCACCCCCCAACCCAGTGACGTAACGTACGATGCGCATGTGACGCAAGTTAACATGAACGTTACCATCCCCACCCCCCCAACCCAGTGATTGTAACGTCAGATGTGCGTGCGAGCAAGGGTAACATGAACGTTACCACCCCCACCCCCCCAACCAGTGACGTAACGTCAGATGTGCATGTGACGCAAGTTAACATGAACGTTACCACCCCCACCCCCCCCAACCCAGTGACGTAACGTCAGATGTGCATGTGACGGATAAAAAATGTGTGTTTTCAAAGGTCAAAACGCTGGCGCGGTTTTCCCCCCGCTGGCTTAGACATGATTATGCAATATATAGTAGGGACATGTAAGGACACTATTATTATACATGTTTGAGAATCATGTGGTTCCGTTCTGGTTCCTTTGGCACCCCCACTTTGAACCAGGGCTCATCCCTAGTCGTTTCAGAAGCTGGACATCTATGTGTTGAAACCTTGCAGACAACTTATTTCTATGTCATCAATGAATTTCTATGACAACTTGCAGACTTTGTTTCGGTAGAAAACTCATCTTCAACTTGTCTGGATGCCTGGGGATGCCTGGGGCAGGAGATGGCGGGTGACCAGAAATATCTGGAAAACCTGGAAGAAGCTCACAGGTGCAGCGAATGCCGGGAATTTTCAGCAGCAAAGAATGTACAAACTAGACAAAACAGTTACTAGCCACTCGTACTATAACAGTATATAGACATAATTTATAAAATCTATTATCCACCATTTATGGATGCATTTCCCATTAGAACCTCTATTTATAGGGGATTCCCAATTGCGATGTGTAATGACCGGAGGGTATAGTTAGTCAATCATCCACTAGCATCCCGTTTATCATTATTTCCCAAATATTATATTTGCTATAGTAACTTAGTGGCAACATCCCTTCCGATTTTGTGACGATCAAGTAGTTTGAGCCCATGGCAGAGGGAGACCTTGTTTTGAAATCTTCGATGTGCGGTGCCGAATCCGCTGATGTTTTCCAAGTCCACAAGCCCACCCTGCAATCCGCAATCCATGCAGCACTGAGTGGCATGATTCTTGAGTGAAGATCGGACACCTTTAATTTTTGCACTCCAAACGATTTTTTTCCTCCCCATGAATCGCAGCAAGGCAGATTCATTCCTTGTACGACCTCTTGTTGCGCGGGTTGGAGAGGACGCCTCTCCGTTGCTCGGCAGAGGGAAGTGTCACCTGATAGGCCTTGATGTTCACCCCATCTTCTGTGCCTCCATTGAATATTGTATGGAGTAAATAAAACACAGTATTTTACCTGATGTTTCCGCCATATGTTCTGAATTGACGCAGAATGTGCTGAATCATCCAGAATCCGATCCTAGAAAAAACACTCAAAAAAACACGAGAAACACACTTTTTTTTTTCAGTTGATGTTCCATTCCAAGATGTTCCGTCAGTTGCTGCAGGTTTGGTCTTTGTGAATGCCTTAGAGGTTGACCAACTCCCAGAGGCTGAAATTCAGATCTCTGGGCCGCTGAGGCTGGAAGAGTGGATGACTGGAGGGACGACCATAGCCATATCAAGAATAATAACAGCCAGGAATAGTCATGTTAGAATAAACCTGATATAGGCAAATATAGGCTTATTATATCTTATTATTGTAAATTCACTTCTTTTTAAGTGCGGTGATCTATCATTTTATAGCACGTGGCTACAATGTTTTACATGTGTAGGAGTTATTAAATGTGTGGATTTGCTGGAACATAACCCATAGGATCCATGTATGCTATATATGGTAACATTTACCATCAATATACCCCAAATGTTAGCATATATACCATACATGGATCCTATGGGTAATGGAACATATGTTTGATTACACTGGGGCCATTGGTGTTTGGAAGTTTGGATCGTCTTAGGTCTCGTCAGATGGGTCCATCAAGCATCCGAAAAGTCCATCGAGAATGTGGCACAAAAACATTGACACAGTGACATCAAAACTGGGTTACATGATGTTACATGGGCTCAAAACCCCCAACGTTTCCACATTTTGGGGAAAATGTGAGGACCATGATCCCAAGAAGTTCACTTTAAGAAAAAACATGAAAAAGCCATCAACCAGAAGAATCGTCCGGGTTTGACCCAATTAAGGCAATTGTTTGATGGCTAAAAATGATTTTAGAAGCCCATTGCAGGGAACAGCTCGGTGAGTTGTCGGAGACAGGCGAGGCGGGTCGGATTTTGGGAGGAGATGGCTCCAAGGAACCCGAATCCAGGTCTAAATAGTCCAAAGACGTCCATTTCAAAATATGAGATTATCCATACCCATAGGATCCATGGTGCTGGTATATATGCTAACATAAAGGGGGATATTGATGGTAAATGTTACCATATATGGCAGCACCATGGATCCTATGGGATATGATCATATGTCTGTCCATTTGATCCTATGACTCACTCCCAAGGCCATCTACTCCCGATAGCTTTTGGGATGTTATTGTTAGGTGTTGAATGTCCCAACCTGAAGACAACTTTAAGTTCATTGATGCGAAGTACCGGGTTTGAACGTAGAATCAGACATGGGATATTTGCCAACTCTTTGAGACAAACTGCAGCTTATCCAATTCAATGCGCTAGCAAAGTTGCAAAAACCGGCTTTGGCTGACCCATGACCCAGTCGCTGCCAGAGAACTTCGGGAGTTGATCCTATCTCTTTTGACAAAGACAAACATGACAGCAAAGGCAACGACAAGCTCTCCAGCAGAAGAACAAGAGAAAGAATCAGAAGAAGAAAACATAGATGGTGGAAAGTTCTTCCAGTTCCACGACTAGCAGCGTCACCCCCTTAAATAGACGTGCGCTAGCATTTCCTGCAGGCTTTACGGCTTCAGACACAGAGAACATGGAGGGTTTCAGACTTCAGAGAAGCACAGTCTTGAAGACCGAGAAGTGGCACGCATGGAGTTGCGATTTATCACCGTCCTGTGGGTTTGTCTTAGGGGATTTACCCCCAATGTATGAAACATTCATAAATTAGGGAACATGATGATAAAGCCATGGAATGCCATGGATAAAAAGAGGGCCCAAGATTTTACAGAGATCCACTGTCGCTTGGACATGCTTTGGATCCTGATTCACCACATGAATTGTAAGTAAGTGTTTTTTTCTTCCACTATGGGGTCCCATTGAATACCATGGATTACATGCTGTTGCTTGTAACAGCCTTTTGTATCAAGCACTAGAGAAACGATGGGATTGCATTGATATTTTCGAGGAATCCTGGCGTCCTCACTATCAAGATGGACCAATGAAATGGCTGGGATTTCCTTGAGCCCAGGGGTAGGAATTGATCATCCTTAAAATCATGCGCTGGGACTCACTAGAACCCAGGATACACATTTTGGCATTCACATAGATGTCCCGGCACTGCAGGATTCAAACACCACGAGAGATGGTTTTTGGATATATCTGATAGGCCACAATGGTTGAGTGATGTTGATAGAAACGGCTTGTGGCTTGTGTCACTCCCCTGGTTTCCGAGTCATACACTGCCAGCACTTTTGTCCGTGTGAGGTGCTTTGACTGGAAAAGGCCTACAGAGAAGTAGCCCAGCCTTTCTGGCGGGTGTACGTGTCACTTGGACTGCGAAGGTGTTCGAAGTTCGGTGTCTGAGTTTCTACAGCCCTTTACCAGCTATAAGTTTTAAGTAAGTTATTTTCCAGTTTATGGGAATTATAACTTATATAAATTATAATAAATTATATCTCATAGAATTACCCGTGAAAATAACTGGTTTTCAGGGCTTTTTCACTGTGCCAAAGCTGTCCAGTACTAAACTGACCTGCTTGGCCCGGCAAACGTCCAAATCATAGCCCAGTCATACTTCCTGAGAAGGTATGGCTGGATCCATAGGGATAGTTTAAGTCAAATGAGATGTGTGATGTTTGTTATGGTATTGTGCCTGAAATTGCGCTGGTAGCTCGGAAGTTTGTGGGAACTTCCTTTGATTGTTGATGAATGCTACAGCGCATTACAGCGCTAGATGTCTATCATCATGCTACAAGCGTTCAAATCGGCGCTGGTCGCATGGATGATTTTGGATCCTTCAGTTTCCTTGACTGTACCCATTATAAGGGGTGCTCCTGCGGCACTCTCCAGCAATGCTCGCTGCCAGCATTTTCCTTGTTTTTGCGTGTGCTACTGCCAAAGCTTGCAGTGCTGCAGAATGTGATGACGTTCAGATGCTCCAAACGCTTGAGGCAGTAACGTTCATGTTAGCTATTACATTGGATCTTACGCTAGAGATGTGTTTTTTAATATTCATTTTTAACGACAACAACAAGATGAATCATGTGTTCATATGAGCATTTACTTCGATTGGGGGATGGCTGCCATGATTAAAAAATGGTGCCCCGTTTACGTCTCTGTTGCCGGGACGCCGCAGCTTGGAATCCGAGGCCGGATGGCAGGTGGATGTCGAACGGTCCCTGCGTCTGTCGTCGTCCCGGCTTGGGACGGCAAGGGAGGGCCCAGCTTCCGAGGACTGAACGGGGCGTCGTGACTTCACTGGAATCAACACCATAGCCGAACTGGTCAGGTTTGTGAAATATATTATAATAACTATTATATATAATTAAGTTACCCAGAGATATGTGCACGGGGAAGGGAGAATTGAGCGTGAGAAAGGTTGCTCCTGCTTTTTCCTCTTTGTTGCTGGCCAGATGCAAGCCACGAACTATAGTTGCCGGATGACAAAGCTATACAGAAGCGTCTAGCAACACGAAAAAAACCAAAACAACATCTTGTCAAGACTGGGGCAAATGAGTTGTCTATCTTCTTCGGGTTTGCTAGTTTTGGTGCCATGAAACTTTCGGTAGTGAAAGCCATCAGCCACGTGTCCAGCAACAAAGTTCGGCAACTTCTCAGAGGCATTCTTATACTGTGTTCTCTTATCATCTTCTTCACACCGAAAAAAAAACACTCCAGATGGTGATATTAAAAGCAAAATCCATCCCGTCCGTCCATCAGTTCATTGAATTTTTGAATGTAGATTGATGGAAGGATAAGTATATTCAGATAAATGGACAGAAAGATAGAACTGTGAGATCAATAAGTAGATAGATGATCGATGGATGGATGGATAGGTGGATAGAAAGATAGAACCGTGAGATAAAGGTAGATAGATATAGACATAGATAGATAGTTAGACAGATAGATAGACAGATAGACAGGTAGACAAAGAGATATGGAGAGATAGAGATAGAGTCCGTAGATAGATAATGATAGATAGACAGATATACAGATAGGCAGAGAGATAGAGATAGAATAAGTAGATAAATGGGTTAGCTAGAAAGAAAGAAAGAAAAATAGACATATGATGACATATGCATAGATTTGATTGATAGATAGATACATAGACTTTAGATTGATTTGATTGATTGATCAGTTGATTGCGGCTAGATAGATAGCTAGCTAGCCTGCTAGATAGCAAGATAGCTAGATACCCAATCCCATCCTATCGCATCCCATTCCACCCTGCAGTTATGGCCCTTTTACCAGTTGTAAGTCAGTTACAATCCGCATCATAATGGAATTATGACCCTGTTTATAACATATTTTATAACCATACAAATGACTGGCAAAGAACTTTAAAACTGTAGCCATCCAGCCGGGAGGACTCGTTGAAATTCCTTTTACAAACTTCCGAAGAGCGCGTGCTTTGCTTCAGCATGGACGCTCGCGAGTCGCTGGAGGTACAGGTCGGCGCCGTGTCCCATAGAAATGCTGCAAATCTCTTCTGGTTGGTGGTTTTGAACATGTTTTATTTTCCATTATATATGGGGATAATCCGTCCCATTGACTAATATTTTTGAAGATGGTTAAAACCACCAAACCAGTCCTTATTGATTGGTAGGAAACATACAATGGAAGATAAGGTAATATGACCAAATTACTGTAGTAGTAGAATGTTTAATTCAGAGTGAAAGAACATAGTAAAACATCATTTTTGATGATATCCAGTTCAATGTTATACGATACGCAAAAAGAACACCTTTAGCATGTATTAATCTCACTTGGTCAAAATCACACGTTTCAAACGCGACATCATACAACGTAATAATGTCATAATATATGTTTACGATTGTTTCACATATATTTACCCTTCAGACTGCGGATTCAAAAATATCCATTGTATCGTATATATATATATACATATTGATATACGGATTCCATATCATGTCATGACAAAATTATGTGAACCAATGTTCAATTTGAAATCATGTCATATATGAAACTGAGAATTGGTTCATGGTAGTATATGGTAGTGCTATATGTTAGCATGTTTTTGATACAACCAGCATAACTAGTATATTTGAATTCAACACAACTCAAAGTCGGATTCTTGTAAAAATACAGGAGAGTATGCATGTTTGCTTCATATGTGTTCAATAATTAGATACAAATCTGTATATTTTATATATGTGGGTATATGTAGGGCATTGTTCACTACCCGGTGAGACGATTGCACGTTTTCTCATCAAAACAACACGGGAATCGCGTTGTGCAGCTGACCGGTGACAGGTGTCAACTACCTCTTGCGAAACGGTGCAATTTTCGGGTGCAGACTCAGTTGTGGTGAGGTGCGCGGGGTTGGGCGGGGTTGGGATGTAAGCCTGTGCTTATGAATAAAACGGACGTCACCTGAGCTGTCCGATGTACTTACATCATACTGGGTCTATGTTATCCAGGGTTTTCAATTGGTTCAACATGAACGCTTTGATTTACATGCCAAACAGATAGAAAAACGGCAACATGGGTCAATACTTGAGGCCATTGACTTTGGCCCTGGGACACAATGTATGCCATCCTGCATCCAATCAACAGCATGGCTATTGTCTAAGTACGTAGGAACTCCCCAAAAAACAAAACAAATCCTGTCAGAGTCATGGTGACGTATACTTTTCTATTTGTTTGTTTTTTGTATCCATACCGTCCATACCCGTGATTTTAGTTTGTCCCGGTGCAGTTTCTGCATGTCTGTCCACATGGAATTTCCGAGGTGCGACACTTGCAGAACAGGCCTCAGTGCAGATGGCTGGATGGCTCTGAAATCATGTTCTGTAAACCAAGTGGGCCTGTGACTGAAGTATAATACTGGTGGGTGGGTTGGAACCTTTTTTATGTTTCCATATATTGGGAATAATCATCCCAACAGACTTTCATATTTTTCAGAGGGATTGAAACCACCAACCAGATAATAAGTATCCAGGGTTTGGTGTTGAAGGCCAAATGAACACACGTTGCTTTGGCAATTGACTTTCATACTGTAGGAACTTTCGAAACGACTTGAAGCATCTTGAAGCATTGTCCAGCAAATCATGGATCCCCCCTTTAGACAACGTGGTGCAAGCCTCGCAGACAACGCAGCTGGGCGATATCTCCTGGTACTTTCTCCCACAGGTGCAGCTGATGGGATCATAGTATCATAATCACTTGTTGGAGATATGACTTTGGTGAGGTCAGCGATCCGATATTTGTCATGTTCCCCGGGTTGCCCTTTGAACTCCGAATGGCTTTGCTTAGTGAAAACTCAACGGGTCCCGCAACTTCAGCACTGGCTGACAGGCGGAGAATATGGCATCCCCAACAAGGATCAACTGCAAAAGTTGGCAGAAGGTGGGAAACAAACAGAGACTCATCCCGGAGACCAAACGGATGCAGGGTGAGCCAAACGTGGGGAACTGGTTGTTGCTGGTGTCCCGAAATTGCATAGTGGGATTGTCATTTCACCATATGTTTGTTGATGAAACCACCACTTTGTGTGTGTGTGTGTGTCAATGTCAATAATACCATCCAAAACCGCCATATTCTTAATACCACATGATACCACTATGTTTGTTGATTAGACCATATTACCACTATATTAGACCTTTCATTAATTACCACTATCCTCTATATTATATTAGACCGTTCATATTACCATATTACTCGTACCATTTTTTACCACTATTGTCTTCCATATTACCACTATATTTACCCTCTGATTATTTAACATAGCCATGGAAAATGGCCCATAGAAATAGATGGTTTACCTGGGTTTACCTATTTAAAATGGTGATTTTCCATGGCTATGTTAAATAACCAGATGGTACCATAGTATCCTTCATCTAACTGCTGGATACCGCGACTTTCGCTGTCAGCTTGGGAAGAGTCCTGCGATCGGCTCTTTGGGCTCAAGGGCGAAGAGGTGCCAAAAAATCGGGGCAGATAGTCATGGGGGTAGTCATGGTACACCAATAGCTGAATGTAGAGTGGAAAATCATGGAAAATCATGGAAAATCATGGAAAATCCAAAAATCAAATGGATGATAAATGGGGGACCTCCGCATTGTTTACTTTTTGGATTTTTCTTACAATAGGATGCCCTGAAATCTGATGGTCATATTATTGAAGCTTCATTTTTTTTTCCATCAGCATTGCCATTTTGGTGTTTGGTACCCCAGTTTCATACAAACTGGCCTATAGAAAATCGATTGTTCAACTGTACTGTGTATTACGTAATATTATATATATATTAGATATGGAACTATGTATATATAATTATATAATATTTTATATAGGTATATACACACTATATCCATGTATAGAGAAAGCATCCCATGTGCTGTACAGCTGGCGACAAGTTGTTGAAAGCAAAATTGGTTTTGACGGAAACAGATTGTACAGCTGTAATATATAAACAACACGTTGATTGAGATGCATGGATACAGCGAGCTGGCAATGGGAAATTCTGCAGGTTTAACAGGACAGTTGTCATTCTCATTGTGTTGCTATCCTTGCCATAATCTCAGTTTGAGGGGTACATAGCCTGTAAAGACATGTTGCCAGAAAAACGATGAAAAACGTGTAGATGGATCGATTTGGACCACAATATGAAGAAGGCGAGGCCAGTTATAAGTTATTCATAAACCCATCATCACTATATAAATATCAACCATAAACCAAAGTTAAGCTAGTTACAAACCGACTGACCTATCTATTACCCCATGTTATTCCTATTATTTTCATAGGTACCAATAGTTACCAACTGCTTAGCCCTGCAGCACAGCTGTCGCGTTGTAGCAGGTCTCGGTCGAACGAGATGCTTGGGATGAAGTGCGTTTGCGCGCCGCTTGGCACTTGAGGTTACGTGGGGCTCGTAAAATTCACTCAGCACCAATGAGTCACCATTAATCCATTTTAATCATTAATAAAAATGATTCATCCCTTGGAAAAAATCCATCGCCCATCAATCACTGAAACCACCTTGGTGGATTTCGTTGCAACCCAGCAGCAGGTTGGACCAGATTTCGCCCCTGCCTTGATCTTCACAGGCCCTTTGCGCTCATCATGGCTGGGAGTTCAGCTGGCAAAACTGACATGTTTGGTAGATCTTGGTGAGCCAAACTCGCAGAATCCACCCCAAGGTGGGTCGAGAAGTTCTGAGAGTTATTATGAGGGAGAGTTGTAACATGTTATAACACATAGTAGGACAACCTATCAACCAACTAGTATTAATGACATGGGATGGGGATCTATTTTTAACGGCTCTTTTGAGCCATGAACGAAGTACCCTTGTTGATTGGTCAATTTCCGGGATTAACTATCCATGTTTTTGGGGATTGCCGGAATGGCAGATCCCACTTCCAGGTTGGCTGGGACCTGTGTTCGCTTCAACCTGGTCCGTGGGTCGCGGAAAAAACATGAAGGGGGGGTTCAAATCGAACAAATACGGTACCCTCAACTAATCTTTTGAATTATACCTCTATAGTGAAGCCTCCATTTATAGTGGATATTTATAGTGTACCCACTATAGTACGGGATTAATCCACTATACATGGGTTTCCCATTGAAGCCTCCAATGGTGGATTTCCCCGTGCCAGATTTGATTGCCGGATGGATCCGGATGGTAATTATCAGGACAAGCCCTAAATCTTTAACATGGAGCCCGAACATGGCCCATGCCATATCCAACAGATCATCTTCCCATTTTTTTGGAGTTCCATGTGAAACTTATGGGGTCTATGCGACAGTGTATCAGCAACTGAATCTGATTGATGGTTTTAAATATGTGTATATGTCCATTTGGGTAAACATGAAGATAGTGACACCAATATCTTAATTGCTATTCACGAACCGGACATGACCAACATTTATTTAGCTTGGCAAATCTTGGATCTTGACATATCTTGACCCTTTCCCGCCCAAAGATCTGCTATGATTTGGTCACAACTTGCGGGGTCCAGGGGCTTCAAAGATGGTGAAGCATTTTGTGGCAGGATGACAGAGGATGATGAACGCCGCCGGCGGATAGCAAAGGCATGGATGAAGGAATGATGGAACGATGAATGAAAACATCCACCATATGTAATATATATATATAATATTATTATATTATATTTGTATATATATATATGCATTATATTGCATTTTATATAAGCCTGTATATCAACCTCCGAACATCGGCTGGTTTGATATGTTCAAGATGACGATTTTTTTTCTGAAGGATCCAGACCACGTCCTCCCATAGCTATCCATATCGCAGCTATCATCAACTATACGTGCTATCAATATTTATTAAGAACAAGGTATTCAAGTAGTTTGGCATTCAATGGAGGTTTCGTGAAACTATGGTCTTCCCCCTAAAAGCAAGGTTTTCCTATTACAATTGGTGTTTTTTGCTATCAAACACCACCATTTTCCCAACGATTTCGGGCTTAAAACAGCACGTGCCAGGGATGCGGCAACTGAAGCGAACGTCCAAAGATGACGTGGCGCATTGGCGAAGTCAATGCATGAACTTAATGATATTGATATATATATATATATACAGGTAAAGATAGATATAGATAGATAGATTAGATTAGATTAGATTAGATTAAATTAGATTAAATTAGATTAGATAGATAGATAGATAGAGACTTCTATGTTGTCTAATACTGTCTATAATATAGTACAGATATATCATACATATATATATATATATATGAGCAGGGACCCCCACACCCCTCCCCCCCAGCCAGATGGTCCCCCCCCCTGTGGCAGGGGAGGGGGGTTTTCTCAGCAGCCAAGCCGATTGTTGCTGGAGGAATGGTTTCTTATATATAAACATATATATATAAACATATATATATATATATAAACATATATATATATAAACATATATATATATAGTGTATGTGTGGTATATATATATAAACATATTTATATAATATGTAAGATATAAATAGAATATATGCAATATATAATATATATATATATATAACATATATATATATATTGAACATATATATTGAACATATATATATATATATATCGTATATGTGGATTTTGATAGAATATAGATAGTATATGCCAAATGTACTGTATCCACAGTAGATGTAATATATACAATATAGGTAAATCTGTTCGTTGAATAATGTTTACATAGTATATGTGGTATATTGAATATCGACAGCAATGCACGCTGTATATCTAGAGTTTATGTATATATATATATATATATATATGTATATATATATATACATATATATATATATATATATGCATATATATATATATATACATGTATATATATATATAAGTACATATGTATATATATATGTACTTATATATATATATTTATTTATTTATACGTGTACAGTATGTACAATGTAAACGAAATATGTGATAGATAGAATGTGCATGCATATATATATATATTGTTTTTCTACTGTACATATGTCTAGGTTTGCATAGGTAAGCTTTGCGTAATCCATAGGTAGCAAATATGTTGTAAACCATGTGCGAGGCACGCTATAGGCGGTTCGAAAGAAAGGTTATGATAGAAATATACAGGTAGACAAGGTCCGTTGACGAGGTCGTGGCTCTCAAGTGCTGCAAAAAACGTAGAGATGCGAGGTTGGAGGGGTGGAAAGGGGAGTATATATGTGTATATGTGTATGTATATGTGCAAATAACATGCAAATACTAGGTTTTGGGGGGGTGGGGGGGGTTAGGAGTGGGGGGGGATACCATTGGGGGGGGAGGGGGGGGGGGTGTGGGTCCGGGGACCGGGCTCATATATATCATATATATATATATTAATACATAACATATATACATATACATAACATATATACATATACATAACATATATTATATAATATATAATTTTATTTTAGTGCTATAGATAATTAATGTGCTGGTTGGGTATGGTTCAAAATCTGGATGTGACAGATCTCTCAAATGCCAAGCATATGTTATTGAGATCGTGCGAAACAGCCAACCAGATGATCATCGCCATGACCACAAGCAACTCTAATCACAATCATAGCTCATACCATTGATTGTCAGAAGGACAATCAGTAGATTTAACATTCGCACCCAATCGGTGCGAGACGCCAACCCTCGAGAGGGGACTGTTGATGAACACGTGTCACCCCTGCAGTTCCCTGTTGGATTCTTGTAGTTGGTGTGATGCTTTGTTGGCGCAGGGACGCTGACTCGTCAGCTGAGAAGTGCTGTTTTTTAATATGCTAAAGAGATACCGCATTTGCAGTTGCTTCATGTTGCTACCAGTGATGAAGTATTTTTTGTAGGGTTTGCCACGGAAAATGAGGATGTCATGTACTCGTAGCCATCGGACAGACGTGCGATTTCATCCCCAGCAAAATACTGTCAGGCTTCACTACCGGGTAACAGGATTTTCACCCGTAGCCATATGCTCACTGCTACATCCAGATCTTCCATGATCTTCCCAACAAAGCATCAGCCGGAAAAATGTACCATGGGTCGCTTTCCCCGTTTCCCCGGGTCGCGATGGCCCTGATCTGAAGATGCCACCAGAAAACAACTTACTACCGGTTGGTGGTGACTGGAACATGACTGGATTATGACTTTCCATTCAGTTGGGAATGTCATAATCCCAACTGACTCAACTGACGAAGTCCATGATTTTTCAGAGGGGTAGGGAAAAACCACCAGTAATAAAGATGCCACCAGCATGACCATTTCAGCAGGATGGGATATGGCGCCAAATGGCTACAGAGAGAACAATGATGCTTTGTATCCACCGGAAAGCCAAGCTGGTAGGACTGGTAGGGAGAAAACAAGGGAGAATGTCATTCAGAATAGTCCATTTTTTTGGTTTGACTTGAGTGGAGGACCAGGGATTTTGATGGATTTTGCAGAAATGGAATCTGGACCATGCTGACATCCTGTTTTGGTCACTCAGCTCTCCTGGTCCAGTCACTTTAGGCGATGTCAGGAAAAGTCTAAATCTGTTATATACCCGCTTGAACACTAGAATCCTCAGACACAGGGTTGAATCGTTGACATATTTGTCCCTATTGCCAGAAGACATAGTGACATGGTGTTCTTGAATCTCCAACAAGCGTGTTGTGTTGAATCTGAGAATGGGTTGATAGAGGATGCAGATGTGGATTGAGCTAAGATATGAAAGGCCAATTCTGTTGACGGGATTCTTGGCACACCAATTGCTGACAGCTCCCATGAGTTTGTTTGCAGATGGGGTAATACTGGTGTCCGCAAATCGGTGAATCATCATTCTCCATGAAAGCGGCTATCATTTTCGCTGGTCAATCACTCATTTGCAGACCCAGATTCGCCCAGATTCAAAAACTGGTTGGTGGTTTGGAACATTTTTTTCATATCTTGGGAATGTCATAATCCCAACTGACGAACTCCATCATTTTTCAGAGGGGTAGGGAAAAACCACCAACCAGAATTCCACATATGATAAAAATTGGGGGTCATAAACCAGACTTTTCCGAATTTTTGGAGCTCCAGAAGGTCACCTCGCGCGGCCATTTTTTGGGCTCAGAAGATGGTACTTTCTCGGCGGCACGAGGCGAGTGTCGCTAGCGCCCATGCTTTGGCTCGAAGCTCAGTCGACGGTCATGGCCCAGTCATGGTGGGGTGACCATAGCCCAGTAGTTCATTCATGATCCATATGAAAAACCATATGAAACAAGACGTCATGATGTCAGTGCCATGGTCATTGATATGGAAAAAAAATGAATTAATATGGACTAAAATGGATTAAACCATATTGAACCATATTAACCATATTGATTCATATTCATATTGTTTTGATTTATGTTAATCCATGCATATTCATTTATATTGATCCACCTTCGTCCATATCAATCCATATTAATCCATATCAATGACCATGGCACTGACATCATGACGTCTTGTTTATCGTAGGACTTACAATACTTACACTCCGAGCGGCTCAGCTGTTGATTTTCCATGGGATTTCTGGTGCTGAGTTGAAGCTCCAACTTCGCTCTCCAGCTGCATGTGGAAAGGACGGCCTTCCGTTGGCGATTTGGGACAGTTGACTCGCTGCATGCTGAGTGCACCTAAAACATGATGCTGCTATTAATGTTGCCTTTCTTAGGGGATTCCAGTGAAAAAGATGTTATTTCAAAGTTATTTCTATTAGATCTAGTAGTTGTTCATGTCTTGCAAAAAAAAGTCTACCTAGACCGACCCTCGTAGCCAGAAAACGCATATATGGTGGTGAAAAACCCCATGAAACTTTAGTTCAACCATCATTTTACCATCATTTTACCACCATTTTCCCCATTTTCTGGGGCTATTTGGAGGCTCCAAATGCTGCCAGTCCCTCAGGATGCCTATGACATGGCTGCGGAGTTGCAGGACTGGAGCTGAGCGGCGTTTTTTTTTAATGTGGTCATGGACAAGCGGGATTTCTGGACGGCATTCATATAGGATATCATAGGATTTAATAGGATTTAATAGGATATATATATATAATTATATATATATCTGGTTGGTGGTTTCAAACATGACTGGATTATTTTCCATTTCATATATGGGATATCATAGGATATATGATAGGATTTAATAGGATATGTTGTTTCTCTATTTTCACAATGGGATAGAGATGGATATAGACATATATAGACTGAGATAGTACTGTAACCGGCAAAGAGATTCAACAATAATGAACACAAATTGAATTTACCTTTACTTTAGAGGGATGCTGATATTATTTTTTTGGAGGTGCTATTGAATGCGTGAAACAAGTATGGACATGGATAAAAATTGACCGTTGGTACCATGTGTTTGTTGTCACAATGTGAAGCTCACAATCCAGGTTGGATGATTTGGGATTGCAACATAAACATATACGTGTGGTAGTTTAAAGGACCAACATAAACATATATACCTGTGGTATATGTGGTAGTATGATGTTGGTGACCAACAAAAACTACTGTGGTAGTTGAGCCAACCTGGTGAGACTCCACTAACTCGATCGTACCACCGTGAAAATAGAAGTGTTTATTCCTGGTAGCCCAGCGAACCATTCCAGGATCCCACCATGATCCATGGCAGTTGGTGCTTTCAAACGTACGTCGGCTCAAGTGTCCAATCAATCCCATTCAGACGAGCCAAAAGTAAGTAAGCAAATAACTCACAACCATCTTGAAAAGATCGTGTATGGGATTGATTGATATTGTTTGTTCACAATTGAACATCAAAAAACCATTGCAGCCAGCACCTTCCAATCTTCCGGAGAATAAAACTGCTAAGTCAGAACCATGTTTTTTTTTTAATGCCAGTTGACCATGTTTGGACTTCGTTCGGAAGTGCAGTCCCACCATGTCCCGAACGGATCCAGGATGATTCTGGTTCACCACAGCGCAGTGCAAGCAGCGAAAAGGCGACCCGGCGGGTTCCTGTTAGAGCGAAGCAAGGCGGCTCAACAGGTTTCCAACACCCCAAGTGATCCCAAGAATGATCAACAATTTTTGGGGGGGCTCAAGAGCAAACACTTGGGTGTGACATGTTAGGATATTTTAGGTTGTGCGAACATTGCTGAAGTGCAGTTTGGTTACCTGTCACAAACAGGGACTTGGAGTGGTTGTGGAAAGTCAATGATACCTCGACCTCCAGTATAAAACGAAGACACAGGTTTGTCTGAAAATTAGGTCTGCACTGCTCCAACATATTTGGCTAACTTGCATTTTTCTTTGATCAACTCCTCAAAGTATGTTAATTTGCAACCCTACTTTGCATGACGGTCATTATTCATGACCATCCTCATCATCATAATCAAGAAAACATATCATATATTTGGGCGTCATATGTGGGATGATTATCCTTTGGTAATAGAACCTGGACCTGGCAATGGTAAATCAGCCATTTAGTTCGATGATCAATGATAATTATATATTCCATATGTCCCCAATGAAAACAAAACGTTGGATTGTCTAGCCAGCCATGTTAAACTTCAAGATGTCACAAAAATAAACATCACCATATCATCACCGTTGTTTATCCATATATTTGATGGTTCAAAACCAGCCATGGTTTTCAGCATGTTTGATGCTTCCATGTTTTCACCGGTCGATGGTCAGGGCTTAATGGTCGTGGATTTAGCATTAGAACTTCACCGACGGGCCAAGGTGGGGCTGCGGGACCCTTGGATCTGAGGCAACGGTAAAACCTAAAAAAAGATTGGACTAGCAATTGGACGATGATGATGAGAGAGCCATCTAAATGGTGATATATATATATATATGGATGGTATTATATGGTGATTTTCTTTGGAATGGTCTATGGTTTTTAGGTTTTAGGTCATAAAGAATCTGTTTAATCTGGGAACATTTATCCAATGACTCATGGAAATAGATGGGAATTATACGGGAATATTCTACTCTAATCTAATCTGTCATAAATGGGAATATATGGGAATATGTGTTTAGTCCCCTTATATAAGTATAGAACTAGACTTTGATATATCAAAATTTGTTTTGCAGGATATCTTAAACTGGCCATGTGATGGGAGATAGAAGTGACAGACTTTTGTGTATATAAACATCCCGACATGTAATCATCCTGGAGTAGATAGAACATTGGATTTTCAAAAAAGTATTCCCATTTTAGCATATTTTAGCCAGGATTCTATTTACTCCAGGATGACTATATATATATAAAAGTATTATTATATATATATGTATATATTGTGTGTGAATATGTATATTTTAAGAAAAACATGCATGTTTGTTTCTAGAGGGGGATTCCACAGGCCAAAAGCCGCTCCAAATGCTCGCAGGTCTTTGCTTTGGCAGGGGACACCTTGCGGGCCAAGCAGTTGGGGAGCCAAGTGGGTATACCGTTATAGCCCATTTGATTCCCACTTACAAATGGATACCGTTGTATCAAGTGGGGTTTAAAGCCCATGTGATGTCCCAGTCGAAACTGTGGTACACATGGTATAGTTCACTATATCCCACCTTTCGTGTTTTTGTTCACCTTTCCCGAAAACCACTTGGAAGTCGAATTCAGACCCTTCAATTTGAGGGATCCACTTGGCGCTGCCAAGCGGAGGTTAATTGAGAGCTGCATTGAACAGATGGGAAGCGTCAAGATCTCAGGACATCTGCAGCGGATGTCATGGATATCGAATTTTGGAAAGGAGCCTGCAGTTTTTTTTTGTGAAGAACGAGGATTTAGGAACTTAACATATGGGCCTGTGCAGCATTGATGGGGATCATGAAAATATTTGGATGTCTCCAGTTGGTGGCGGGATATAAGATGATATAAGATGTCCTTGCCATTCCACGTGGCATGATGAAGCCCCATGGACTGCGGGATACCATGGATTGAAACCACTCAATTTACACATTGATTTGGAATTCCCGCGGCTGGCCGTGGGGTACCTGAACTTCAAAATTGAGAATGCCAAAAAAACGCTTCACTCCACTAGACTCACTAGACTCACTAATGTGGGTACAACAATAATCAACCATCCCCTAAATCACCATAAATAGTTGCTAATTATAAACCATTCCCAAATGGGTGGTTTATGGCATTGTTTTACCCACATTCGACCTTTTATGGCAGAAGTCAAGAGCACCTCATAGCCCTGGTTTTCCCGGGACCACGGTCCAAGTCATTCAAGTCTAAGGCCACTGTGTCCTTTCCACATGGCTCTCGGATTCTACAACTCTGCGAGACCTTGTTGGAGGCGACGTCATGGCGACAGTCGCGGCTAACTAAGACGATAGGCCATCCGATTCTCTTGGAAAGATATGGGCTATGGTTTTTCACATTTGTAGTTTGCTAGTTTTTGCCATGGGATGCAGGTCGTGACTTCTACGATGCAGATTGTCTATGGAATTATCACCCGGAAAAGCTGCGTAGAATGCCAAGTTTGAAGGATGATCCAGTGCTTGGCTGGCAGGTCAAAATTGGGCGGCTAGTTTTTAATAGTTTTTAGACACGCCGGTAGATAGTCCATGTTATTTACACATGGTATTAAACAATATTAAACAGTACAGTATACCTTATTTATGATAATAGACAATTGTAATCACTCGCGTTGTAAACCCAGTTACGTGAACTTTGGGCCCATGGCAGTTTTCAGACAGCTGTCGGTGAGGCATGGAACACGGAGGGCGTGGTATTACAGGCCTGACTTGGTTGTGGGTCTGTAGCAACTCTCACCGAAGATCCCGGTTGAGTTGTTGGGTACAAAACTAATGATGGGTCTCTATCACCCAATCAGTGTCTCTTTTTCAAAATATCCAATCAATGTCTCTGTTTCAAAAATATCCCTGTTGATGTCGACATTTTTTGTTGAGATTCTGGGATATCTGTGAGAATCCACTGGAGACTGAAGGTGAAGTCTGGGGAAATTCTCTGAAGATGGCAACAGCCAGAAACCGGAAAGCCAAGAATAGTAGATCCCATAGGACCCCCATGAATGGTGAATGGACAGCCTGGTGATTCCGAGGAAGTTCCCCAAAATTCTGAGGCTTTTTCCCATTTCGTGGGTGAACATTTTCCCACACGCTGTCCATTGGTTTCCTGATAGCACCCACCAATCCAAAATGTGAGTTCCGAGGTTGGTGTCCTAACCCAACCACAAACTGCTGGGATGGTCCAAGTGACAGTTTCCTAAAATAGGGATACCCGTAAATCCCTTACCATCATCCATATTTTTATATAGATGGATTTTCCCAATTTTTCCCATGAAAATCATGAAATTTTCCCCATCCATAGGGCTACCCCCATGGCTATGGAAACCTCCCAGTACCGTAGGCCGAAGAGAACGACTTGGTGGCAGAGCTGGAGCGTAGCGTCACGGAGGCATTACGCCAGGCAGGGGGACGCCACAGTGGCGCCACGGCGGTCACCAAAAAGGGGGGGGGATTTTGTAACAACCGAAAAAGGCGGAAGTTCATCACTTTATATCAGTGATTGAGATGGATTATTATATATACATGTATCTATATATATACATATTATATATATACATACCTAGACCCACAGAAACCTTCTTTTTTTTGGGTTAAAAATAAAAAGACGTCGATTTCCAGAAATAGATGTCGTTTTTTATTTGGCCATAATCAGGTTTCAACATACACCAGCATAGCATGTGAACAATGCATTCTGAATCCATGCATGTCAACATAGATTGCAATAAATCAATAGGTTCAACAAACATCAAACCCTCAAGGGATCAAAGAGGTTCCAGCATTTGGCGCCACATAGTGCCTTTTTTGGCTAGACCAGCAGGCCCGCTTTTGCATGGGCAGCATATGCACTGACAAGGTAACGATCCAGCGTTCTCAAACTAACACGTCGTATGTTGACACGACGGCTGAGCCTGGAACTTCTTCCTACAGTATCTTCATCCATCTGGCATGCGAACATCATCGGACTGACTGCTGTTTTCACGGAATTGCCAAGAAACCTGATCTCCAGCATCTGATGGTGAAACATATGTAGCTTCGGATACAGGGGAAACATCCACTGTTTGCTGACCCCAAACATACGTCCAGCCAACATTGAGTAGGTCTTCAAAAATTGAAGCCCTTGTTCTGACACGAAGGAGCATTCTTGTTCAGATAGAAAAGCACCGGCACGGTACAAAAGACTAAACATTGTATTCATGCGATACGTAGCCGATCTGCACTGCACCAACAAGCCACCAGGTTCACCCCGCACGTCACCCAATAAGTCGATCAACCAATGCATGAAATTGCTTGTGAGTGCTCCTTTATGCCAATTTCCCATAGCTCCACTGGAATCACCATAAGACATGAGGTATCCAGTTATTTTTGCCACATGTGCTTGTCGTTTGTTTGCAGTACACCAACGCAAGTAGTGTGTTGTAAGGTAATCCCATTTTTCATCAAGGTTTGCACATGGCAAGTAGCTCAGCAAAAGTTGAATCACACTAGCCACCCAGCTGCGACCAAAACCAAGATGCACAACATGCCACAGGTCAGTCTTAAAGAAAGCTGCCGGATCCCCACGGTCATGAACAAGATTTTGGATGAGCGATGGACAACGCACCCATGGAAGCTTTACCCCAATCGTTCGTAACCAACGAGGTTCCAGTGTTGAAAGTTCTTCGGCTGGAAAACCATTTGTCCCTGCAAGGCAATAAGGGCAAATGCCCTTCGGGGGGCCACGCTCTTCTCCTCGCTTAGCTGTAGTGTTGTATGACCTGTAGAAGTGAGCTACCTTTGCAAGGTAAGGAGCATCCCCTTTGACACCCAAGACTGCCACCCTGAATGTTTCACCAGTTGCAACATCCACAAATCCCTCATGGAGGCACTTGCTGAGGGACTTGGCAACATGGTCAATGCTACTGTGGAAAACTTCCGGTGTAGACTCATAAACAGTCTTCGGAGTAGCACTGACAATGTATCTTGTTGTAAAAGAATGACCAGCAAAATTAACTCGCAATTTGCCTGGAGGACCAACCATGGCGCAGTTCTAGACAGGTCCACATTTGGCATGCTAAAAAGTTCAAAACCAGGGTTGACCTTCTTATATTCAGTCCAAAAATCAGACCAATTGCGACGGGCCCCATCATGATCAAAACGATCGCATCCAGCCATCACTGGCCAAAGCCCCTTCTTGATGACAAAACGTAGCCATGTCTGAGGGGCAATCCATGGAAGGTTCACACCATCGCAAGAAATTGATGTGATAGGTACATCTAGTTTTGTCCCTTGTTTTTTCATAGTTCGCTGGGCATCCCTTTCTGAATGTCGCAAGTTGCAGGATGCCCACTTGTCCACCCCACAGCTAGCCGATCGCCCCTCTCCCATATCAGCAGCCACAGCTTGCGCTGTGAGGATCTGGCTGACACAACTGGCCTCAGCAGCACACTGAATGAAATGAGTAAACTAAACCCCTTTGCCAGGTGATTGCAGGCATTGCACAACAAATGCACAAAACTTACTTGAGGACAACATAGCTTGAAAGCAGCCCACCACAAAACCAGCACTTTGCTAGCATTTTCCCCCCAGGCTTCCAGAAGACCAATTGAGGTCCAACAAGTTCGCAACCACTCCAAAGACTTGAAAACGTCTGGAACGGTAATCTAAACATTGCAAGCTCTTGGCATCAAAGGATACCTTTTAATTTCCTTTACACATCTTTTGGCATGCCATGGCTTTTTACCTGCATGCTTGGTCGTCTCCAAGACATATAGACAACATATGTAAAGTAGGGTCCAGAGTCAACATCTCTCAAAGAATCTCCACCCCGACGTTCATTTTTGCACCCCTGCAAGCCTTAGTTGAGGAAATGTATAGATCAGAATGGCAAATCAGCACTTTCAAAAAAACATCACATAGCCATGGGCCATGGAGGAAAACCAAGCATGCATGTCATAAGACTGTGCAAGCAGGAAACTTCCAAAGCGGTCTATAAGCGCCGCCTCCAAAAATGCTGGTCCATGAGGATTCGAAGCTGCATAAATGGCGATCAAATGCTGGAACCTCTCCCTTGATACCTTATATCCAAAGGTGGAATTGTGCCATCTGATGGCAGGATCATGTGTGATCCCAAACTTAAACGACATGGGTTTGTTTGCTTCCAACAGCTTCTCAAATAAATTGATACTGTGTTGCAACACCCCACCAGCTGTTGCTCGTGGCTTGGGAATATCCAAAGAGAGGCATGGGTCCTGTTCAATTTTCCGGAAGACGTCCTGGGACCGTGGTAATCCTGCCAAATCATCATGCTGGAGATAGATATCTTTCCACACCATAGATTGGGACAACACATGCCCCCTAACATCATCACCAACTCGCGCACTACCTTGAAGTGGCAGATTTTCTGGGTTTGGTCCACCTTTGGCCCGATGAATGCACCGGACATGTTTCTCCTGTTTGTATTGCCATGCATAAGGCCCCAAAGAAGCCTCAGTATAGATCCAATCTAAAGAAAATATCACGCAAACACACACATTATACACATGGTGACTTGAGTGAATAACTTTGACAAGTAGCTGGCCGGTGACAGCTCAGCAACTCAACCAACTCATCGTCCGAATCTTCCATGGCACGATGACACAGAGTTTTTGCAATATATTTTTGTGACTGAAAACTTGTAATGTGGTTTCACTGATAGATTTTCTATGTTGTTGTGGGATGTACAGTAAATAGTGACATTGAAACGGTAAATTAAAGTATCGATTTGTTGGCAGCCTACATCAGCAAATATAGATGTCCAGAGCCAACAGCTTCCACTTTTCAAGAGGTGGTTGGAGGATTGAAAGGTGAATTTACCAAGCAGGTTGCAACAACACTGGAAATTCCCACTCAGCTCATGGCGCCATCGCCAATGTTGGCAGCCAAGCGTTTGGCAGTTTGTCCAAGAGAACCTGGCAGCAGCTTTGATGCAATGAACCGGGATGGAAGTCTGATTTCATACATTGGATCTAGCTGTATGAAATCAGACCTCCAGGGCATGGTGTGGGTCAGTTGGGGGAAATTACAAATGAATCACAAAGGCTGTACAGATGTAAGAAAATAAACACCAGGCTCCCATCCCAGATCATTTTCCTCAGAGGGAACACCAAGCACTTCGCTAGGCCGCATGAATCTAAACTTTGTCCATCAGGCCATCCATGGTGCAAACCCCAAAGATACAGTTTTAAAGTTTCTAAGTTATCTGGGTTCTATGCTTTAGGTGGGTTTCCTAAAACAACCTCATGGAAAATAGATAAGTAAATCCAGGTTACTGGGATGTTGAATTGTGGGAGTAGTGCACCACAAGATCGGCCCATCACCCCATGAATTTGGATTGCATCAAAAAACACAATCCCTAAAGAATTTGTACGCCAATGGTTGCCAACATGTTTTGTGACATTGGCATCTGAAACAAATAGGCCCTCACGGATCAGTGGCCATCACTTTTCCTCCTTGACTTCCTCCATGTCCTTCTTCTTGAAGTGGCGCTTGGCAGACCTGGAAGAAAGCGGTTTTTGCTGAGAGAAAATCTTAGGTTCATACTACTCTAATGGGGCATCAGTGGGGCATGTATGGGCATGTTGATGCTTAAACGCTCTCAGGTATGGTATGAACAACTTTGTTGACCTGCCGAACCTTCAGACCTGCTGGAGTGACAGTGCGGGCTTTGAGATCCTGACCGAATCTTGGCCTCGTTTTGTGCAACTTTGGTGCACCTGGGGCAGTGGCACATGTGGCTTGTAGAGACCAAACCAGTTCTATGTGGCATTTCTGCATAACACAATGCTGTAGTGACTTGGGTTTTAATATGGTTTTTTAAACAAGACTGCTACCTGGGCACACAAAGGTCGAAGCTTTCATCATCTTTTCGGCCTTTTCAGTCCACCTGGGAGTTTTTCAGATCATGTTCATAAGAGAATGGGACCATTGAGGAGCTATTTCCCCATAAGTATCATCAATTTTTTTGTGTTATCACACTATGCCATTAAGACACGGCTTGTCAAAGCTATCCCGCTCTCCTTCGGCCATGTGGTTGGAAAGGGTGTTGTACTCACCGTCCAAGGTGTTGAGATCACCATTCAAGGTGGCCACGGCCCTGATAGAAAGGTGGGCTGTGGGTGAAGATTGGAATCTTGGGTTTTGATTTACAGTAATTAGCTGTTTTTTGACCACAAGGAAACTACACAATATCTCCTGAACATGTTTGAAGCTGAGAAACTTCCGGGCTGTGGGGTCTGTGGGATAATTGCGCTGCAAATCTCCCACAAGGGATCGAATCTTGGCACTCTTCGAAAGGACACTCTCCACGTGTTTGCAAAAGACATCTTTGGACCTGTTGGCCTGACACAAACATTCATAAATCAGAAGCTGAGATCAGCATATATAGAAAGAACAGGGGAATTGTTGGAATATTTGTTGGTAAAAAATACAGACATAGCTAGCCTCACTGGTTGCAGCAACTGCTGCACTCAGTGCAGCCTTTTCACGTACTTGATTGCCCTCAAGTCTGGCCAAGTCAACTTCGGGAAGGGATGGTGGTCCATTTTCCTGGCAGGTTCAGCTGGTGCCTGGCTGGTTCAAGTGGGAAACGTGGCAATGAATTAAGACATTACCAGTCCTGTGTGATTTCCTCCGTTTGGTCACTTCGGGTGTTCTCTTGCTGGTGGTTGCCGGTCTCACGCACATGGACATAGTATTCATCATCTCCACCATACCGGCAATGCCTATAGGGCATGTGAAAAAACATGCAAGAAGCTGCAACACATTAAGATGTACACAACATGCATCAACTACGTGGTTTGTTCTCATCACATGTTATTTTGTTCCATCAACTTGTCAATGTGTTATTGTGGCCTGACCAAGTTCTTCGGGTCAGCTTCACAGCACTTCTTAGCACCAGCAATTTTCTTCCTGAGGGAAATGAAAACAACATGGATGGTGTTTCCAAAAAAAATGGTGCATTTGGATGTTGATTTGTTTAATGATTTTTTATTCCAAGAATCTTGTTCCATTTCAACACTTTGATCATGTCTTCTTCCGTGTACCACCCCACGGACAAGTCCGAAAGCTGCTTGTCGGTCTTGGTGACTGTCCTCTTCTTGTATTTGATGAAGCGATCCTGCAAGGAGATGGGGCACTATGAGCAGTTCCCCAAGAACATGGGCATGATCTGGAGAGCTGGATTCAATGGCTACCTCTTCAAAGAAGCTACTTGGCAACAATCTATGTTGTTAGTTTCTGAATGGGCCTTGTCAAAGTTGCAAGACTGAAATTCCCTGGCCATGGCCAGATGGTCTCCATTTCGCCACTGATCATGCAACCACTGTGGCACATTGAGTCTACCATCTTTCTTGGCTTCGCACAGTCGGCGCAACTTCGCTTTGAGTGCGTTGTCTTCCTTATCAGTCATGGCCACAAGAACCAGAAGGGATTGATAGGGATAGGAAATGCCAACCCTCTGAAATAGTATGTCAATAGATCTTGACATGGATGTTCATAGCACCCAAAAAATGAAGCAGAGTTTCCATCTTGGCTCGCTTTGCTTGGTCCAACAGTTCGTCCAGGGATTCTTCATCCGGTTTGTCGGGTTCAACTTCAGAAGTATCCCCTTCATCACGAGACCTCTTCACCCCACCAGGCTTGTTGTCCCTCGTTTCTGGAAGCACTGCCCCAACCCCGCTTCCCAGGAGTTGCATGGCGACGGAAGCATCAAGTTCACCTCGCTGATACATGTCCACGATACGAAGGGTCACCTGGGCCAGTGGGGCGGATGGTAAATAAGGTTTCTAGGGGCATTATCTCTTGGACAAAGTGATGGCAATATATGATAAATGTATACACCAAGTAATAATGTAAACCACCTCAAATATTTGAATTTCACTGGAACATTGATAGTATTTAATTTGCATGGGATTCCCTGGGAACTGAAAAACACTGTTGTCTAATTCTCTGAAAGTCACCTCATCTGAGCCTTTGGAACTGGGTAGCGAAGATGCTGGGGAAACCGGGGCATGGCTTCCAACGTCACTACCAGTCCCCAAATTGCTAGGACCAGACTGGGGTGTTCCACGGACAGATGCATCTAACTGGGATTCCGTAGCTGGCAGTGTCTCCTCTGGAAGCTTATTCTGCGGAGAAGCCTTAGCGTCATTCCAGGCAATGGAGAAGTAGGAAGACAACAGTATCAGCCATGGATAAGGGTCTAGCATCAAACCAACTACATTGAACTTGAAATTACAACAGCAACCCCCATACTCTGAGGAAAAAAACAATGTAACATATGGGCCAGAAAACTGTTTGTGAGACTGATTGAGTCTAGGAGCCTGGGAACGTAGGCCCTGCAGCTCTGCCAAGGAATTCACCTCAGCCACACGAGATCAAATGCAGCAGGGTTTCTTGCACAAAAGGGCATGGGTGGAATTGGTTAGATTGGGATGCCTATATACATATATGGTTAAAATATATCCATCATGACATATAGCTCTAAATGCCAACTTTGTGATATATTGTGCAATCGTTGGGACAAGATTGCATTTGTTTCGAAAGTTTCCAATGGCCTGGAATGAATTTCATCACAGACCAAGGGTAATTGTCAAATTACTTAGGCACCCCCAGCAAGACCAGGTCACCCCCACAGAAGCTTCTTGAGCTTCCAAATCAGCAAGCTCCTTGTCCAAGTCCTGCAGGCTTGGGCAATATATACATTATAAGATCTATATATTAATTTGAATGGGAACCATATGCAAGACTTGGAATAACATGAATGTGTTTTGGGAGCATATGTTTTAGGTATATAGGCAACAGGCTCCTGTAACTCATCCAAAGAAGTAGGTAAATTGTTCGCCAAATCTTCAAGGATATGGGAAAGGCCACGGCCAAGTTCAAGGTTCGACCCAGCTTTCGAGAGCATAGTCTGCGATGTATCCCTTCTGCAAAAAGCCATCAACTACGTAGCCACTAGAAATCCTTTTTAGGATGGTGCCAACAGCCAAAATGTCTTCGCACTAGCATTTTAAAAATCATGTGATGTGCTGATCAACTTGAGGATACCAATGCATGTACAGCTTTGCTACCACACTAGGCATTGCCAATTCTGTTTTTTTTTCATCCCCTTGCAAACTTCATGGACCTAGATCCAACCCAGCGAAATACTGGCATAAGTCCTCCTCGAATTGCCATGAATTGGCACACGGCGCTACATATGAATTTTTATGTTGCGAAAAGCTCAGGCCAAAGGTTTGTCTCAGATCCATTTAAAGTTGTACCGAAACCATCTTAAATCAATGAAAAGTAAGCTATGATTGGATGAAAAAAAGCTGTCTATTTGGGAAATTTACCCATAATCAATTATGGGTAAATTATGGCAAATTATGGGTAAATTACGGGTCAATTACGCATAATCAAATTACGTTTGAAATAGACAGCTTTTTTGAACAATCGATTATGGGTAAATTACGTTCGATTATGAACCATTATGGTCGGAATTCAAAAAATAGATATCTTTTTCTTGGTATTACGCCAAAATAGATATATATTTTTCCGGGTTATTACGGTCAAATTACGGCGAAATACGGATGGTTACGCATTACGGCGAATTATGGGTAAAAAAATGATATTTTGGTTTTCGAATTGAATATTTCTGATCGAACAGGGAATCAATCCATTCGAATCAGATATATTTCTTTTATAGCTGGGAACCTGGGCCGAAGAGCAACATAACTAAGGTTCGAAGCCCCTGAAACTTGTTTAAAGTTTCTTAGGCAACAAGTTCCGAAAACTTGGGGGCACATTCAAGTCAGTACCTTTCCGAAGGTAATGACAAACTGAAACCATGGAAGCCTCACTCCACACATCGCTAAAGTCCATGCTGGCAAAGGTTTCCTCTGCTGTTGGTACTACTGCTGGTAGTTCAGGCATTCCATGCTTGTCTGCGACCAGGTCATGAAATAGAGATACCATTTCAAGTCCAAAACGTGGTGGATAGCACCTGGGAATAGAACAACCAATCCCCGAGAGAGTCAAGAGACAAATTCAAATTTTGGTTTCATACATTGTTTGCCGTTTCTTGTGTAAGCAACCCCTATGGATATACATTTAGAAGGTTGATTTTGGGTTCCCAAATATTGAATGGCCCTTTGGTATGCTTCATGGCATTCAACTGTAAACACAAAACAACATGTTTCTGAAACAAGTAAGACCCCAACTCGCTTGCTTTCATGTCATGACTTCCTTTCCAACGTTGCCGTCCTTTGGAATCTTGGTATTTGATCGCCAAGTCTTTTGACATCCCCTTGGTCTGAAGATCCTTTTTGGTCTTTGCCCAGCCCTTCAGCTTGCCTTTGTTCAAACCACCGACATGCCTCGAGTTTCCAATCACATACAACCTCTTAGGGGTTGCAGCGCCATAGTGGTGCATGTAGAACTCCACCCTGTGCACCTGTGCTGGCGGACATGCAGTGGCAATTAAGGTCCACCAAAAAGAATGGAAACCCATATCATATTTTGTTTATATTTGATGGGTTGCTAGACTATATACTGATTGACAATTGACATATAATGATTGTTTCCCCTGGTGTATCATCAATTCATCCCAAGGTGGTTTTCTCTGAAACTTTATACTTAAGTCGGCCCACATGAAAAAAACATTTCAGAGAAACATGTCCCTAATGAAAACTGGTGTAGCCCTTCAATCAGGAATATGAATATTTTGCCATTGCCCATGCCACCTGCCAACTAATGAGGAAATACTTTGTGGACAAGATCTTCAAACTGGACACTTTCAATATGCAACCTGTCTAAAGGCTGGGACATTGGGCTGGTGTTTCACCAAGGAACTGCCCCCTGGCCCCCATGCCGTTGTAACATTTCCATGAACTCCCGGAATCGAGGGTAAAACTCAAAGACACTTGAGAACGGCTGCTCCAATGTTATGGCAGCATTGAGGCACACTGCTACCATCATCAATAGTAACATCCTGAGATGGAAAGAAAGCAACCAACAAATGGCAATTATTTCCCACATAAAGATTCACTTGTGAATGGCTTGTCAGCTAATGCAGTCAAAAATCCGAGACCCTAAGCAATTAGCATCCCTAACGCTTTGAAACTCAGTGTTCCCAATGGAACTACATGCTGAACGAGAACTGGTCCCAGCATTTGTTGCTACCCATGATGAACACTTCAAAGCATAGTGTGCTAGCCACCCTGCATCATGATCTCCCTGTAGCACAACTGCCAGCGCTGTCCTCGGACTGGGATGGAGACATGTAGAGATAGAGACCAGGCATAACTGCTGACAAAGTTTGATACCACATGTCATTCTGATTTCACTTCCAACCCAAAGGATTATTTTCCAAACTTTTCCTAGAGTCACCATGCCAACATCAGACAACAAATCCATTGGGTTCTGGTTGTTGTCATTGGAATTCATATACAGCAAGTCAAGTCGTGCTGAAGGTAGGTCTGCATAGCGGAACATTCGGGTGCATTCAGCTTGACCAGCAAATAGTTCCACAAAGCGAAACTTGATGTCTGACTCCTAACAATGGTATAGATCATGTGATTTGGGCATTTGGAATTCCCATGCATGTTTAAAACTGCATTCCGATAAAAATACAATACATTATCTCCTGCCAACGCTGCGATGGAATATCCGTCCACAGAAGCAACAATGTTGCAAATACCAGCACCTGCAACAAGTTCAGCAGGACATGGGTTTCTTCTGGACCCCAGTATTGAAGGTAAATATCCTGATTGAAAAGACATTCCGAGACATAACAAATGCACCTTGGGCGCACCAAGTGCTTTCAGCCTCCAGCAAAGATTGTCGATAAACTGCTTAGTCCGCGCCATGCCAGCACAGCGCACTTCAATCTAAACCCTCTTTGTGAGACGAAGTTTAAAGATGCAAGCCATTTGCCGGAAACCTGCATGTCATGTAAGGGACCATATGTTCCTCCGACTTGGTGGCAATGAGGCTTGTATGATAAGTGACAATTTGTTGGATTGGATTGCCATCAAAGTCAATCAGTTACCTTGACCTGTCACAGCTACCAGCTTCCAGTCAAGGCAGATGCAGTATTCTCGTCAGGCAACATGATTTTGATGAAGTCTGAAATTTTACCACACACATGACCACACTCAACTTCATGTTGAGATGACAAAGTAAGATTTTCATTTGATTTCACTTTTGAAAAACTCCTCGAGATTTTTCGTGGATAATGTTATTTATTCCCCTCAATAAAACAACAGTGAGTACCTGTTCTCCGCCCCAATCACCAGCAGCCAAAACATGTTGGGAGCACAAGAGTCATCGTCCAGTAAGCCTAGCTTGACAGCCCATTTCTGGCCTTTCAGCCCAGGCATCACAGTGTCTGGCCTTGGCATGCCGTGGCAGCTTCGGATGCTGGGATTGAAAGCTTCAGGGAGGAATGGGAAGAGTGGACCCATAACTGAATGGAATGGAAGAATGTAAACTTGGCAATGAAATTTGAATTGTAGTAAATTTTCCACCACAATGAAATCAGCCCGACATTCAGCTAGTAGGCCATAAATAATTGGTATGCACACTTGCAAGTGGTACAACCAATGTTCGAAACAAGTCACAAATAGTATAATTGATTGACATCATATATTCATAATTGGTAAAGATATAATACATCCTACCATTGCATGCTGATAAGCTCAGGATCTCTTTTGTTTCCGTCAGCTCAGCGAGATTTCAGTGAGGGTCTCCCCACATATCCATCACCCCAGAAATGCCATCTTGGGCTGGCTTCTACCCCAAGGGAAAACCGAATCCAGCATTGCACAGGCAGGCCAAAAAGTGGGCAACATAAAAGTACAGAGTACATAACAATACATAACATTACAAAACCGATTTTCATATCAATCCAGATTTACCAAAACAAAAACCAGTATTCATATCCAGATATCTTCAACCCTTAAGATGAGACCACATGCATGGTTATATATCAAGATGCTTTATCAGTGCAAGTACTTGCACCCACCTGTGCTCCCAACACCCCAAGCTAAGGCAAATCGATGGGCCACATCTCGATATGAGCTGGCATTGCGAGATCTAAACTGAAGCTGGTCTGCACTGCGTCACCGTGGTCGGAAGTCTCGCACCACTGCGGATGTTGATCAAGCAATGTAAAGATCATTAAAGATCAGTTTATACAAAATATAATTTCATAATGGGATTCCAATGTAGGAGGGATTAGTTTACAATGTTTCCAGTGGTACTTCTCAACCCATGTGATTGGTAGACGAACCAGGATTGTGAAACCATCACTTTTTCTTAAGGGCAGTAGCAAACAAAGCTGCAGCCACACTCACATTGTACTTCATGAAGAAAAGATGCGTCTGAACCTTGCCAGTGGGGTTGGCATAGTCCTCCAAATCTTCAGCTGGAAGATCTTCCAACCAAGAAGCCTTGGATGTTGCAAGGAGGACTGTGCAGGGAAAAATCATCCAGAAAAATGCAGTTACATAGATCTTGGAATCATAAGGAGAAAGTTCAATGAAGTAATATAAGAATTCTGCCTCTGCAGAAGCTGACACATGCTGGCCACCCTTGAGTTGACTGAAACCTGAAGCTAGCCACTGCTGCAACTATGATTTGAAAAGCACTGCATGTTTCATGCTTTCCCAAAATGTATGGGTCAAACCAAGAAGCCATCAGCGAAGCTGTGACATACACACAGGCCATGTTGTAGTTCCAGCCCTCGGCACAAGTGCCATATCGTCCAATGTAGACAACTTCCGGTGCCTTCTTCAAGCTCCCATCTCCAAGTGCAGGAACTTTGATGCCACATGCTGGCCGCCCCCAGTACTCGTTCAGCTTGAACTCATGCGGTTTGCTGTTGGTGAGGTGCTTCCTGAGGTACAACTTGACATCTTCATAGGTCAGCTTCTCCACATTTTTCAGGTGTTGGCGCACAATGCCCTGAATCTGCTCATCCTCCTTTGCCTCCTGATGCATGGTTTCCTTCTCCTTCCTCTTTCTGCGAGAAACTTCCTTCTTTGTAAAGGGTGACAAATCCACCTTCTTCACTTTGGTCTTGTTCTTGTTCTTGCCGCCCTTGGCTTTCTTAGGAGTGCTCTCCTCAGGCTCAGGCTCACCAAGCTTTCGATTCTTGGCCTTGTGTTTGTCCACCTCGCACTTTTCCAAGATGTCCTTCAGCGGCTCCACCTTGCCAGTCTTGGCATCATAGCGTTCGTGTTCACTTTCATCAGATCCATCATCGTCAGATTGAAATAGCTTCTTTCGAAGCTTCTGGGCATCAGTCTCCTCTTCATCTCCACTTTCATCATCCTTCACTGCCTTCTTGGGCAGTCTTTTCGCCTTTGCTTTCGCTGCTCTCTTTGCTATTGCCTCTTTTTTTGGCTCAGCTTTCTCCTTCACCTTGGACTTCGCCTTGGCCTTTGGCTTCTCTCCAAGATCCGATTTGGATGCCTTCTCGGATGGAGCAGCTTCACCACTTTCAGGCTGAGTCTCTTCAACCTTCTCCTGAACCTTCTTCTTCCTGCCCCTAGTTGTCGGTTTCTTGACATTCTCAGGCTCAATCTCGACCTCAGCTCCTGTTCCTCCATCAGCAGGTTCTGCTTCCTTGCGCTTCCTGGTAGAAGTCTTTGACTTGGCTGCAGCACTTTCTTCCTTCTTCTTCATGTCATTCTCTTTCTTCTTCTGCTGCTTCTCCTGCTTCAGCAACAGCTGGTCCCGTCGTGTCAGAACCTGCCATGTGGCAGATGCAACCCCAACGATGCAAACAAAATAAAGTCTTGGACACTGAATAGAACGATGCAAAACCAGGATTGGGCTGGCCAAGACAAAAGTGCAGAGAACAGAAATGTGCAGTGAGTGGGTAACACTTAAAATACCTCAACCCAATGCACGCTTGGATGTCAAAGGCTGCCATGAAATTGTCTCAGAAATTATGTTTCCCACCCCGACTCTGAAGCCTTCGGGGGCTCTGACTCCTCCTCACGATCATCACCATCATCAAGGTCAGGCTGCGTAGATGGGATCTCCTCATCATCATGATCATCAACTGGCATCTCAAGGTTGAAGATGTCAGCGATCGGTGTGTCCAAGTCCATGGGCTGGGTGTCATCACCATCATGAGCTGGCCCAGCCCTGCTGCCTGCAAGATGAAATACGAACCCAGTAGATGGCATTGGCAAAGGTTCAGACCATGTGACTTAATTCAGAAAGAAAACAGATAAGAAGGGTTAGGGGGGGTATGTTTCAAATTTACACAGGTAAAAATCATTATTATGGAAAATGGTGTTTGCATACAAATTTGATCAGTGAATCGTTGAAACAACATGACCATGATACTATACCACAAAAAAGGAAAATATTCAACCATTAAAACTAAAAGGATGTTATTGGGTTGAGTCCCCTGCCTGCGGGCTTGACCTTGTCACCCTCACCAAAGGACTGAACCTTCTTAGACCCAGGTTTCCTGAGTAGCATGCACTGGGCCCCATGGATTGTTGGCAATTATTCAATCCCTCCTGGCAATCAGATATTTGGTGGTAATGCCATTTATAACAGTTAGGATTAAAACAGGTTATTTTTGGGATCACCCGTTGGATGAACCAGCGCACCCTAGCCAGCGAAACTAAGAAAAGCGTCTCTGCCGACTGCTTCTTCAGCTCTGCCAGCCGCTGGGCAATCAAATTGCGGGCAGCCTGCACTCGCTGAGCGACTGTAGCGCCTTGGCACGGTGAAGGGCATGAGATGGTCATGGTAGGATTCAGCCCTCCTACAAGTATAGGTACGGTTTCAGGGTTGATAGTTGGAAAGTCCAAACACATTTTGTTGGAAGGAAGATCTTTTGAAACATAAATTTTATCGAGGTTCATTCACACTTCTCGCAACCACATTTGGCACATGTTGTTGGAACTGGCGGTGATGAAGATGCTTCAGAACAAGGGGTTGCCTCATCCAACCACTTCTTGAAGTCTGCAAACTCTTGATTTGTTTGGGGGTCATCGTCTTCCTCATCGTCAGAGTCCTTGTCGTCCTCCGCTGATGAACTTGACCTTGAACGGCGGCATGAACTCAAGTAGGCATCAATGGCTTCCTGGATGGACAATTGACCAAGGGGTGATGTAGAATTGGATAAAGTTGGATAAAGTTGGATTGAAACATAATCTATGGCAATCTAAGGTCATCGATGTTATGGTTTCAAAATGTCATCCGAGAACCAGTGATAAGAAACAGAATTGAGAAATGTAGCAACATTCAGGGTTGAAGGGATGTTCAATGACATGGCCATAGGTCCTGAATGTTAGGGTCCAGGGCAAGCAGAAGCACATGGAACCGCGAGTCCTAGCCAGGGTCAATTTTACAAGAATGAGGCTAAGGAGGGAAACTACTTCTTCGTTATCATCATTATATTCAAATAAATTTTACAATGGCTCAGGGGTCAGATATCCAATAAGTAAGACTTTTTCCGGGGGAACCTATCCGTCCTAGGGAACCTCACAACAAACCCTATCCCTAACCCTTTCCTTTGTCACCTCCTTCTTCTGAACTCTTCTCTTGATGAATCCTGCCATCTTTTTTACCTCAACACTTGTTTTGTAGGGAAATCGATCAGCGGTAGAAAGTCCAGTCTTCTCACAAAGGGTTTGGACCTCTACGGTAAGGTCATCAAGGTGTGGCAGCTTCTTTTTGTGTGTGACCTGCAATCGTTTCAGCACTGGCAGAATGATCATTTCATTGGTCACTGCGTTGACCCGATTTGGTTTGCAAAACTTATCCGTTGCTGGGTAAATCATGATTTTCTTCTCCTCCCTCAAGCGATCACGAAGCTGCTCATCCCGCTCCCACTCCTTGGCAAGCCCTATACACTTCATAGCCATTGTATAGGGAAGATCCAAAAGCGAAGTGGCTTCCCACACCACTTCTTGAGTCAAAAAATGCTCTGGTTGTACGGGGGTGATGCATGATCACAAGAAAACAATGTCAGTGTATGTTTTTTTGGTCCATTGCCATTCCATCTTATTTGACTTTTTGGGTTTTCCATCCAAGGTGCAACATGGTGCACCCCCATCCGATCTGCCGTGGAAAAATGAGGGCCCCGGCAGTGCTGGAAGGGTAGATCTTCAGGTGGATCATCACATAGCAAATGGAAGGACCATGAGATACCATTGGCATGGTGGATAAGGAGAAAGATCCGGGGAAATCAAAATGCGAAAGGTTTCAATACCATTATCTGTTGAGGATCTTTATGTCACATCCAAATTTTGAAGATTATGTTCGAAATATCTTCAGTCTTTATGGATTCACCATCTTCATGTGCGTATTCATGCCAGCTGGGAACCCACTTTGGGCCACCAATGGCCTGCATCAGACCCATCTTCCCCATTCAGGAGTGTATGCCTACTGAGCCTAAACCTACAAGTACCCCCAAAAAGTAGGTAAATTAAGGGTTTTTGGAAATAGATATCTTTTTTGGTGGTTACGCCAAAATAGCTATCGTTTTTTTTCCACCCCACAAAAAAGTAGGTAAAAGGCTCAGTAGGTATATATATATATATATACATATATATATATATACACATTGGAATTATCACTGGCCCTAAAATATCACTTCAACTGAGGATTTAGATGGATTTTGGACATCAAGAATTCAGGATTCGGGGGATTTCACCGACGAAATTGGGTGATTCAATTGATTTGATTTAACCGAAACTCGGATGCAACCAAGTAATTGAGGATTTGAGGGATGCAACTCAAACAATTGTGGATGTCAGGATGAGAAATAGATAGTTCAGATAGTTCATTGATCCAAACTGGGACATCGATCATAGATGTTGGCAATATTTTGGCAGGTGAGTAGGATTGGGCTCGAAGCAATATGAATTTGGATGCCTTAAGCATCAAGACTAAGAATATACAATATACAGTAGTTAGTAGTTATGACCAGGAAGGAGATCTACACAGCTTGATATGATCAAGAATGTTGAAAGCATGGAAGTTGGCAAGGGAAAAACAGCTTGGAGACATGATTTCTTCAATTACCATTTGAATCGGCTCCAGTCGGCAAACACCCCAAGAAGATGGGTGTCAATTAATATCAATCACCCATTTCACCCAATCAACATATGTGGTATCAATTCATCAATCAGTTCACTTAATCAACGGGGCTTACACTTTCTCGAATCCCATCAGTGTTGTCCAGTTCAAATCCCATTGAGTTCGAGGATGTTCCCCTTTTTTATTTTTTTTTATGCCCTTCAAGGAACATATTTTCGTAAATTCAAAATTTCAAGGGACTCCTTTTAAGCCCATGATGGTATTTCGGAAATCATCCCCAAATGGCCTTATGTCTGGTTTCAGGAAATATACCCTCTGGTAATTTAACATAGCTATGGAAAATCACCATTTTTAATGGGAAAATCCACTATAAATAGCCATTTTCAATAGCTATGTTAAATTACCAGAGGGTAAATGATCATCAATGATCTATATTTATTTCTGGTTTTTCGATGACTTCCCCCAATGGTCATCAATTGTCCCATGACAAAAACATGGGAATTCGCACGTAATGGCCATGTTTGATGACACTGACATTGTTTCTGGTGAGAAATCATCTGAAAATATCCATGGGAAATCCCTTGGCTCGGGAGGTGACAAAAGCTCCAGTGGTGGCTGCCAAGTTGGTCTTGGGAGGCGCAATTCTGAGGCAAAACCCCCCCTTGGAACAAGAAATAGGCAAAACAACTGTTTTGAAGCACCAAGAATATGGGTTTAACATGGTTTAACCATGTTGAACTATAAAAAAATACGCATCCAGAACCATCAACATGTGGGCCCAAATAGAAAACCATTGCGATTGGACCATCAAAGCTGAGTTGTTGCAGCAAACCGTGTTTTTTTTTTGAACACCCAACCTGGTAAAGCCGGCGGATGGGATGGGTCAAGAGCTGTACCCAGGGCCATATATCCTGTAGAATCATCAGCGGAGATGAGAGACATGGCGCCATTTTCATTGGGAAAATGATGACAAACCACTGAATTCCACGGGTGCATTTTTTGGGAACCAGCGAGGCGCTCTTGGCACCACGCCCAGCACCTCATCAGATACCACTTCGGCGCAAGGTCATGGATGCTGTCCAAATCACCAGGGTGACTGTGAAGGTAACTATGAAACACTGTATGGCATGGGATGATAAAGAGGTAAAACAAGAGGTAAGTTACATCTACCAACTGGTGCAGGATTTCTTCCTCCACATTATCTCAACAAATCCAAAAATTACGCGGAAAGATGACCTACGAGAAAAGGATAGAAAAGGAATGCAATTGCGAACTTATATTGTACAACAAATAGATCAAACAGCGGGATTTGTGCATAAGGTAATAAACATGCAGACAACGTTGCAATAGTATACGCTACTTGGAAAAGTAGCACGGGAATCCACCCCAGTGAAGATGATTTGCCTCAATTGCTGAAGTCTAGCACAAGATGGTATGGTTTGGCATCCCCCCAACTTGCGCAGATGTGCGCAGATTTCAGACAGTGAATCAGTTTGGCTGGAGCTATGATGATCCACCTGATATTGACTGCGAGTATGCCGCCAATGCGCGATGAATTTAAGAATATTTAAGACACTGGCCAGGAATCCATGATGAATTTTTGTATTACTACTATACAGTACTGTTTTTGCCGGTGGTCTAGGTCTAGGTGTAGACCCACAACTTGGGATCCCATAACTTTCACCAGGTCGCATCCAAAGAACTTGGGCAACTTGAGATGTTTCCAGGGGGTGCTCACGAGTTGTGAGTTATCGCTTTTGATGTTTACCAACTAAGCATGACCCAAACAACAGGGGCACCACCTTTCCATTCATGTCCACTCTTCATGGCATAAATCCATACAAATCCCAGTTTTCCATGGCTAAATCATGGTAAATCCCAATTTTCCATGGGTAAATCATGGTAAATCCCACTTTTCCATGGGTAAATCATGGTAAATCCCAATTTTCCATGGGTAAATCATGGTAAATCCGACTTTTCCATGGGTAAATCATGGTAAATCCCACTTTTCCATGGGTAAATCATGGTAAATCCCATGGGTAAATCATGGTAAATCCCAATTTTCCGTGGGTAAATCATGGTAAATCCAACTTTTCCATTGGTAAATCATGGTAAATCCCACTTTTCCATAGGTAAATCATAGTAAATCCCAATTTTCCATGGGTAAATCATGGTAAATCCCAATTTTCCATGGGTAAATCATGGTAAATCCCACTTTTCCATGGGTAAATCATGGTAAATCCCACGTTTCCATGGGTAAATCATGGTAAATCCCATGGGTAAATCATGGTAAATCCCAATTTTCCGTGGGTAAATCATGGTAAATCCAACTTTTCCATGGGTAAATCATGGTAAATCCCACTTTTCCATGGGTAAATCATGGTAAATCCCACTTTTCCATGGGTAAATCATGGTAAATCCCACTTTTCCATGGGTAAATCATGGTAAATCCCAGTTTTCCATGGGTAAATCATGGTAAATCCCACTTTTCCATGGGTAAATCATGGTAAATCCCACTTTTCCATGGGTAAATCATGGTAAATCCCACTTTTCCATGGGTAAATCATGGTAAATCCCAGTTTTCCATTGGTAAATCATGGTAAATCCCACTTTTCCATGGGTAAATCATGGTAAATCCCACTTTTCCATGGGTAAATCATGGTAAATCCCACTTTTCCATGGGTAAATCATGGTAAATCCCATGGGTAAATCATGGTAAATCCCAATTTTCCGTGGGTAAATCATGGTAAATCCAACTTTTCCATTGGTAAATCATGGTAAATCCCACTTTTCCATAGGTAAATCATAGTAAATCCCAATTTTCCATGAGTGAAATGCCCTTTCTTTTTTTCCATTTGGACATCGTTCGGATTTCCACCGGAGGTGAACGCATCCCCTTGGATCCCAAGTCGGGTGGGTTGCTGAACGCTGCCGCCGCAGCTGCTGAAGTAGCTGGGCAGTTGAGATAGGGACCCCAAAATGGATGATTTATTTCAGGGAAAATCCTATGAAAATCCCAATCTAAAATGGATGATAAATGGGATATACATTTTTTTATGGAAACCCTCATAGAAGGCATGGAAAGATATCAGTTGGACATAGTTAGATAATGTTAGATAGTTCAGGTGTGTGAAATTTAGATGTGAAGTTGATTTGAGCTGGAGCGTTCCACCTGTTAGCAGGGATTTCAGGATTTCTTGGCACATGAATCTACGTTGGATGATTTGATTTAATTTGGGAGATTTTGGAAGTAATGCAGCGTGTTTGTCCCAAAGGAGTAGTAAATTGAAAAAAAGTACACCTAAGTTTCGGCCAGTCATTCCCATTTGCACAGCCTTGGTGTTCCTGCTGACAAGGCCCGGATCATTGACGATGCTTGCAGTGGTGTAGACTGGGACGAAGGTGTGGCAGGGCTTCAAGTGGGTGTGAGGAGTGTCCCACATTGTCCCATGATAGATTTGAACATGATCAATGGATGGTATTGCATATTAGATTATATTTACAAAAAGATTGATTGTATGGAACATAAGTAAGAACTTCAACATTCACCAATTCAAGTTCGTGATTCCAAATTCACCAGTTCAAGCGTATGAATTTATATTCACAAGCGGACAAGCAGAACGCGTTTCTTGGTGCAAAAACCTCTGCCATTCGGAACAGGACAGATCTGACCTCCATTGTGGGATCCATCAACAACCGTGTTTGAATCTAACATCAACACTCCGTTGATCCCCAACAACTGAACATAGTTAATAGTTTTTCAGGAAATTCAACCACCATTCAACCACCTATAACCGGACGCCATTGTCTGAATCATTGTTGATCTCTCCGGCTGCCGTGACGCGGCAAACGCCGCGACAGGTAGTCACATAAGCTCACAGCAGCCCACGCCCTTGGCGTCTCCGAGGACTTCAGATAGTCCACCCTCTGAGCTGGAGGCGACTGGGCGCTGGTGACCCGAAAATCTTCAGGATCTGTTTTCTTTTTGGGGAGAGATTTTTCTGGAGATTTTCACATAGATTTGAAAAATAGATGAGAAATTATGGAATAAATTGGATACAAATCTTTTTGGCCTGTAGATTTTTCTGATTCTTTTGGCTGGTTGAAGAGTTTTTCCATACAACGGGTGGATCCTGGAATCCTAAAAAAGCCATCGCGATTAGCGGTCCATGGGGCACAGCTCCAATGACCATGATGACAATGATGATCAACCATGGTATTTTGGCATATTTTGGGCTATGTTCAGACAAACACTCTAATATTAAGTCCAGTTGGGAAACACTGCGCGTTGGTGGTTTGGAACATGGCTTTTATTTTCCATTTCATATATGGGATAATCCTTGCCTTTGACTTATATTTTTCGAGATGGTTAAAACCACCAACCAGTTGGGAAACACTGCAAATGGTACAATCATGTGTTGTTTGTCCAGGCCGTGTCGTGCATTTTGCCCTGAATTGCCCTGCTTCATGGGAAATCCCATTAACCAGCCAGAGCGAAGGGACCACAGACCTTGTGGCTCAGAGTTTGGTCAACCAGCGTGGCCCCAAGAAGGCGCGTGATATGACTCTGCTTAAGGCCCTGGGCCTTGAGGTGCCTTCTGGGCGCCTGTTGCGCATTCATGGTGACCTCCTCCGCCAACAGCCCCGGGTACAATGGCAGCATGGCCGCCGCATCGCCCCTGCTGCCCAGGGTACAGCTGCGGCCCCTGCCCCAGACCAACCAGACCAGGCAGACCAACCAATGGTCGATCGCCCTGAGGATCATGGGGCTGGGCCCCCAGAGGTGGAGCCAATCGATGACGGCGCAGAGAATGATCAGCTCCCTTTGCTCGACGACGGTCAAGGCTGTCAAAGTCCAACAAAGAAACACGGTGAAGCAATGAAGGACAGTGAGCCAAGTGGAGACAGTGGTCCAAGTGAGGAGAAAGCGAATTAATGGGCAATGTCCTGGCTGAAGATGGGCGAAGTTGGGGGCAAGATTGGGCAGCAAGATTTGGATGTTGTGGTGCAGACTAACTACTTTCCAGTTGAGGTTTTGAATTGAAACAACTGATGAATGATATTAATGATATCATCCCCAAATCTTCAAGTTCTGTTTCTTTCTTTTATCCTTCCTGATTGCCCCAGTCACCCCCATTGCCTCGCGCAGTCCCGACCGCTGCGGATCAAGATGGAATCAAATATGGCTGTGACTCTCAAGTCAGCCCGCACATTTGATCATTTACTCAAGAATGATCAGCCCCTTGCGGCTCTTGCGGCCATTTTGGCATCCAATACAGTCATATTATCTTCCTGAGGGTTGAGCCCCGCTCACCCAAGAGTCTTGGGAGGTGCATCCTGGCGCTGCGGAGGTCTTCAGTAATGTAGGCTGCCTAATAGTAAATAGATATTTATATATATATATATAAATCATTTGCGCGCACAAACATTCTGCGTGTCAGCACAAAAGGGCAGAAATTCAGTGTTTGGGTGCACCTCCGAACTGAGAGAGTTTTCCACTGCGCAAAGCAGAGGTAAACCTCAAATCATTTGGGGCTCCAAGTTATCCAAGCGAGTCAATCCCAGATTATTGACCTTCTGGGCTGTTGTCATGAAACAATAAACCGTAGCAGATTGATCAGATTCTGGAAGCCGCCACCTGCAGATGAGTGTGACGCAATTTTCTGAATTATGCAAACGGACGTACGCACTGCTAACTATAAGATCCTTAAACGATTTTGCTCTCAGCATCGCAGGTGAAGAAAAGTGCAAACTTTTTGTTCGAAGAACGTCAAGTGGTGCGTGAATTTGTCACAATATGTCACAGTTAGTTGTTCACAAATGTATTTATAGCCCATTTAATTGAGGATATTCCGTATATGACGGGCGTATGAAATCGTTGTTGCCCACTAACTGGAACGCACCCCAGCCAGTAGCCCACTGACAGTCGGGTTCCTCAGTTGGCCAGTAGACCACGTTCGCAGCCGGTTCCCTGCAAGCTTCGAGCTGGTACCTTGCAGAAAGCACAAACCAAGGGTCAGCAAAAAAGTTAATGGTGTCTATGAACCCCTGAAGGTGTTTGGTCGTCAACCGAAACTGATTGACTGAGAACAAGGAACAGCTCCAAACTTGCAATTGCTGCGACAGTGTGAGACGACTTGGCCAGGATGAACTCGACTTGGGACTCGGGCCCCTGGGCCTTTGGTATCTATATATATATATATATCTATACGGTCTTTACGTGTTAGACTTTACATCTACATCATCATTCTGCACCTACATCTAAATATCTGTAGCTAGGCTATATGATGGAACAATCCCGAACTTTTGCTTGGCTTTGAAGTTTGATTGCCTTTGACCCGGGGTCCCAAGTGTCTGTTTGTGGACGCCCTCGGTGACCACTTTCAGAGACAAATCAACCGCCTACCGTTGAGATGAAAAATGTCAATCCGCAGAAGCCCCTGGATGGGTCGAAAGATGTCTTCCTGCTGGGGATGCATTCCGGTGTTTCAGTTCTGTTTCAGGGGATTTGGGGGAAGCTCCTTCCACTTATGTAGATGGGGCTACGCCCCAATCACTAGGATCATCTACAGTCATGGGGTGAGGGGGTGAGCCAACCCAGCTATCACTGAGGTTAGGGCGACTCATTGTATACATCCATACGTTTATTTGATTGTCAATTTGCTGCGTAGTTGATTGCCGGAGGGCAATCGTAATGATATGTGCATGTTTTTTTTCCCGGAGGAGGTCAATTTTTGTAGGGTTTGGGAGGTTGACAGAAGTAGATATCCTCGTTACTTTCCGTCCAGGTTGACATCCCACCAGTTGATTGAAAATCTTGAGATTGCCAGGTACTGTGATCACACAGACCTTCCGTGCCTAGTGTGGGTAGATCACATTGTGGAGCCTTTCGGACCTCCCGTTTTCTCAGCCGTTTGGACAGGTTGCAACGGAGCCGGCGATGCATCTGCCAAGCAGTAGCTGTCGTCTGGTGGAATACAAATCCCCCGAGCCGGTGGGAGATCCAAGGAGGACAGTGAAGTGAGTTGCTTTTAATGGGATCATTTGGTGGTGAAAAATGAGGATCTATCGTAGACAGATCACAATATAATGATATATAATGTATAATATACTTGTAATATAGTTTTACAAACAAGTACAGTACTATATATATACATAATATGATCTATTCAGAATCTATTTGTATAATATTATATATATAGCTTTTTGAAACTATATTCAGGAGCCTGTATCTTTACTGGTGATCTAAAAAGTGACCTCATGGCCGAGCACGTTTCATTCGGGGAACTGTGAGAACCGGTTGACTCAAGGCTTGGATCCAGTGGAATTCTCGAATTCTCGAAGTATCTCCTCAGTTGAAAAGTAAAACACAAAAAAACACCAAATGTCAGTTCTATGATAAACAAATCCGTGATGAATATTAGCTTTTAAAGTTTATCATAAGTGATCCATGGAGATGTCAAAGGTGATATTATACAATTGTTGATTGTTATCGAAGGAAGTTTGGAAGTCAAACTTCCGACAATATGGAGAGATGAAAAAGCAGTCAGCAGGGAGAAGAGTCAGAAGAGAAAAGATCAGAAGAAAGAAGATGCAGGTGCGCGAAAAGGTAGGAAAGTCGCGAAACACTGTGTTTTTTCGTGGTTTTGTGGCTCCGGAGGGTTGGCTCGCTAAAGCGGCGGGTGCGGAGACATCTGGGGAGATGAGAGATGAAAAGTTGCACGCCGTTGTGGCGCGAAGCACATTTGGAAGTAAAATGTGTTAAAAACTGAGGGGTTCGGACCACTTTTGGAAGTTGAGATGTCGAAAAAGTGCACGCCGTTGTGGCGCGAAGCACATTTCCAAGTCAAAATGTACAAAACACACCAGTGTTCGGACCACTTTTGGAAGTTGAGATGTCGAAAAAGTGCACGCCGTTGTGGCGCGAAGCACATTTCCAAGTCAAAATGTACAAAACACACCAGGTTCGGACCACTTTTGGAAGTTGAGATGTCGAAAAAGTGCACGCCGTTGTGGTGCGAAGCACATTTCCAAGTCAAAATGTAAAAAAACACACCAGGTTCGGACCACTTTTGGAAGTTGAGATGTCGAAAAAGTGCACGCCGTTGTGGCGCGAAGCACATTTCCAAGTCAAAATGTACAAAACGCTACATGTTCGCGCAAGTTTTGGAGGTTCAGATCTCGAAAAAGTGCACGCCGTTGTGGCGCGAAGCACATTTCGAAGTCAAAATGTGCAAAGCACTAGGGTTCGGACCACTTTTGGAGGTTCAGATGTCGCTTCGCTTCGCTTCGGGTCATTACACTACGCTATACACTCCACTACAGTACATTACACTACACTACACTCCACAACACTACAACTAAAACTACAGAACTACACAACTACACTCCACTACACTCCACTCCACTACATTGAATTACAATACACTACGCCACATTACACTACACTCCACTACACTACACTACATTACACTACACTATACACTCCACTACACTACACTACATTACATTACACTATACACTCCACACACTACAGTACATTACACTACACTACACTCCACAACACTACAACTACAACTACAGAACTACACAACTACACTCCACTACACTCCACTACACACCGCTACACTAAATTACACTACACTACATTGCGCTACACTAGAAAGATCGATAGATAGATAGATAGATGGATGGATAGATAGATAGATAGATACATAGAAAATAGATAGGTAGGTAGGTAGATAGTCAGAGAAAGAGAGAGAAAGAGTGAAAGAGATCAAGCACCTTTCAGTCCATCAGTGGCTTCGCTCTGCCATCCCGGATTCACAACAACCAAGCTCTCCTATAGGTTTCCTATTTTTGAAACTTCCGCCACCGCCTTGTGCGGTACTACTGGTAAACCAATAAACCATCTATTCAAAATGTCTAAAGATAGGTTGCCGCTTACCCCAAAATATTACTGGTTGAACATCATTGTTCTGATTAATTAACCAGTATTGGGGGCACATGCACATTTTAAGACATTCTCGAGGTCAATGAGCCGGATGTAAAGACCACGGGAGAGGTGCCTCGTTCCGCAATCATGGCTGAATATGGGTCATGTAGATGGATTTGTTTGAAGTCTGAGAAACAAGAGTTGAATGCAAAAGTTTTTTTTCTTGGTTTTTGTGAGCACATTCAGATGGATGTTTCATATTTTTGTTGTGGTTGTTCACGTGGAACAACTGCGGCTTATGGTGAATATGTTATGCCCAATTCCACGGATGGTTACCGCATGTTACCTGAGGCCGGAGATCCATCAGGACAGCATGGTTCCACCTTTGAATTAGTGCCAGCCGCCAAGGTGGATGTCGGGGAGGCTATACGAGGGATTATTTGATGTCATCAAACGAATACCATGGAATACCTATCAACCAGTATAGGTTGTATCATGTTGTATCCCCATGGTCGGTTTAATCTCCAGTGATTTAGTGGAGGTCCTGTATGTTGCTCAATCCCCAACGTTTGGTCGCTAAAACATGCTAAAACCGACCAATATTCGAGAATACATTTTAGGACATTGGCTCAAGATCATTGAGCTGCAAAAATGGATGGTTGAACAGAGACTGATTTGCGGTTGGGTCCAAAACCTTTATACATTATAGTATAACATAGTATAACTATATATATATATATTGTACATCAAGAGGAAGCATGTTTTTTCCCATCAATGACACCAGAAAATACGATATCATGATGCGGATCAGATTTCAGGGACGTTTTGAATCATCCGCAGCAGGATTGTAATATGTTGTGGGAAGCTTCCAAGAGGAAAACATGTTGTCCTGATGTAGTATATATGCATAATAAGATATACTGTAATGGCAACACCGGATTAGTAACCCCCCTTCACAAGGTCAGATGGACCCTGTAAGGTCTTTCCTAGTTTCCCCCTAAATAAACGCCCCCTTGGAAGGGGTTGATTAATAAGGGAACCCTCTAGTTATTATTAATGGGGGACATGGGCTCATGGACCCCCTTTGGGAGCTATCCAAACTGATGATTTTTATAAAGAATTTAATTAGAAATCAATCATTTGGGGAATAGTTTTTTTCTTCAAGTTTTCATGATCAGCAGTGATGGGTTCTGGTGTTCATGAGGTTTCAACTTTATAGTATAGAATAAGGAAACCATTTGAGAATAAAGAGAGTTGGACCAAAAAAAACAAAATGGGATTTCAGCACTGGAGGTTGATTAATCAGGTCCAGGCAAAAGAGTTCATTAATCCAGGGGGACCACCTGTTTTTAAATTACATTTTTTGGGGGGGGCAGTGGGGGTTGATTAATCCGGCGGGGGTGATTAATCCTGACTTGACATATATATATATTATGCTATTATGCTATTATGCTATGTATATTTGGGGGATGAACATCCATTTATTTCTGGATTTTGACCCATAGCCAGGGCTTTGCCATGTGGCCCCCTGGTGGCGCCAGGTTCAACCCCCTATCGTACGGAAGTCGCCAGGTTCGCTACCGCGGGTGGAGTTCTTGTTTGGATTGGGTGATTCTTGGGATTGGACACATTTGAGAACAACCAGTCGTGGGTTTTAGACGTGAAATTAAATGGTGATTTGGACCTTTTGTTTTTTTTCTGCTCAATTGTTTCACATTTGTTTGATGAAGTTCATCTTCATTTTGATTGTGACTTGGGTAGTGGTTGAACTTGGGCCTTGGGGTACTTGTACCCCAACATACCCCAGTGGGGCTAGAGGGTTCTTGAAATCGTTTGGGATGATCCCCCCTCGTTGATGAAACCTGTGCAGGTTGCTTCTTTGGCTGGTGGAGAAAAAAACGTGGAAGTAAACCCGGACCTTCCAAGGCTCAATGTGCGGAGCCTCAACGGATGAGGGAATGGAGATCTTGCAAGTTTTTGCCGATGAGATCCGTGAGGGTTTGTTGATTTAAGCAGTATTGAGACTTCTTAGAGATGTCAAACAAATTCAAAAGTCATTCTAAGTAAACATTCAAACGATTATATTATGTATATATAATTACATATATATATATATGTATACATATGTGATATTTAATTTGGTTAACCAATCTTATTTTGTATCACAACGTCCCCTGGCTGCCTGGAACATCATGGTGCTCCTTATTAGGTCAGCTTCGTTTGGCCCGCGATTTCCACCGGGGCGATCTGTTGGGCGCGGGTAGCTATGGCCACTGAGTGGCACTGAGTGGCACTGGGCACTGGTCCAAGGTCGTGGCTCCCACTTACTAAGTAACCATTGGTAACATCCATGAAAACCATGGTTTAAATAGGCATATCAACCATTGGTTAAATATCCATGAACCACATAGAATATTAAGGTCCATTAAAATATATCCAATAAACTAAGTGGGATAAATGGCTGTTTAAGTGGGATATTTACTAAGTTCATGGCCACTTGAATATCCATGAACCATCCATTAACTAGCCATTAAATAGCTTAAGCATCCATTAAATATCCATTAACCATGAACAATGACTCGATGGTAATGGACTATGCTGGAAATATATCCGGACATATCAATCAGAATATCTAATGATGGACATATAATGGGATATCATGGACTACCCTCTGGTAATGACTAACATAGCTATTGAAAATGGCTGTTTAGTTCATTGATTTACCCAATAAACATCGTGATTGTCGATAGCAAAGTGTTAGTCTACCGGAGGGTCGGTTATGTCCCTGGTTTTTTCAGTGGGATAAGTAGGGTTAATCCACTAACTAGGGTGAGCTAACCTACTTACTGGGATGAGCCACCAGCAACCAAAAAGATTGGGATCCTGGGGATATCATGGAGATATCCCCTATAAATGGAGGTTTCTAGCTGGGATACATGGTGTAATAGATGATACCCGGCTTCATCTTAAAAGTGGTCTCATACTTTTCGGCATCGATGGCGTGAAAAGTTGGATTAGGTTGACCGACCCATTTTGGGGGGATGTCCGATCCAACAATATGGATCTACCCATTATGTTTGGATTCCATCACAAACCACATATCATGTTTGACCCTGGCACATATACTAAGGGTTGCCCTGAGGGATAGCCTGAAGTTCCACGTTAGAATTCAGGAGTGTAAAGGTGGTTTTGGTTGGGGTGAACATGTGGAACAGGTTTCTGCAATGAAAACATGTGGGGTAAAATGGGACGTTAAGCTTTGACTTGTTCCATTGCAATGCAAGGCCTTACACGCGACAGCAGCTCACATCCGGATGTCAACTAACTTCGAGATCCAATCTGGTGCTAGAGCGGAACTTCTTGCCGTTTGAAAAAGCGTTGGAACTTCAAAGAAATATGGGATTTTAAGCAATCATGGGGAAATCAACTGATAGGGGTTATGGTCAGTGTGAGCATTAAAGACGGTGAACTTAAGCAAAATCATGATTTTGTTGTGATTTTAGGGGATAATTAATTGCATTCCAAAATTATATATCTATCCAGAATTCCCCTCCTGATTGGTTGTGAAACAAGGTGGTTTCAAACCATTTGGTTTATTGGTGATTATTATAATGCGTCTTATATGTCTCTATCTATAATGTCAATCCTGGATTAATAAACCCCGTTTACGGTTGTTTAATTGGGAGGGTACCATATTTATGTTCCATCTAAAGTGACTATTTGGAGGGTACCCCCTAATTAATAAACCATGGTACCATATTTATATACCATATTTAAACCATATTTATATACCATGGTACCTTTTACCATTTAATAAATCTATCTATTACCATGGTTTAGTCTCATCCGGGGTTGACACTACATAGACCATGGTGACCATATAGTCAACCGTTGTGTGATGGGATGGACTATCCCCAAATGGTGGGATTTATTGGGTTGCCAGGGCTGACGCTGATTGGTTTGATCATTATACGGTTGATTGCGATGGCATACGATGGCTTTCATGATGATGGGGTCAGTCATTGTAGGGTGACTGTGATGCGATGGCTTCCTTGATCTCTGGATTATTGGGGTCAGAATCCTAACGACATGTCATTATCGATGAATTTTGAGGCAACTCTGGAACAATGAATCATCAATCTGTGGAACAAACTGAAAAAAGGTGGATATCCAACACATGTGGTTCGTGGAGGATATTCCTGCAACATACTACTGCAACCAACAGGGAGATTGACCAACCAATTGAGGGACGGCCTGAGTGTACTACCAAGCTAAACGGGTTTCCCCACGATCCCCTTGTTGGGTTCGTTGAATTTAGGGCTGTTCCCACGTGTGTGAACCTGGCAACCTGGTACCTGACAGGGAATCCCACTCCATCCCGTGGTTTATGGCATCTTTTTGAACATTTGCCACTTGATGGGTATCATAACTATGGAAAATCACAATGTTTAATTGGTAAATCAACTATAAATGGGTATTTTCCATAGCTATGTTAAATTACCAGAGGGTATGCCTCGCCCCATGAAAAATCACTTTGATTCTAATCAATCAGGTCTCAATAATCAACTCTAGTGACTCTAGTGATATAGATAAGATATCATTAAAACTCCCCATAGATAACATTCCCCATTGTTTCGATATCCCTCTAGTTCTCATGAACAAATCCATCCCTAATTGGCGTCGCTTGTAGGTTGTGTTTTTGCTGCTCGCCGCAAGACCACCGGTGAGATCATGGCGGTGAAGGCAGAAAAACCACTGGCGGTGAAGCGGCAGAAGATGGGGATTGAACACTGGGTTAAAAAAAAATCGAAATGATCATGTCATCATGTCATCAAAATGTGAGTAATATGATAGGCTGAGAAAAAGGCTGAAAAACGTGTGAAGCAATGTCAAATATAACTGGTTGGTGGTTCGGAACATTTTTTTCCATATATTGGGAACAATAATCCCAACTGACTTTCATATTTTTCAGAGGAGTTGAAACCACCAACCAGATAAATATGTAACACTCGAAGCGGGAGTTTTCCATCTGATGGGGAGGTCACCAGTTCACGTGTGCAGCGGTGAAGGGTAGACAAGCCATCCACCCAGTTGGCAACTTGCTATAGTTACTAATTATAGTATAAACCATCCACAATATGTTCAATCCAGCTATAAATGAGAAATGATGATCACATTTATTACCCAGAAAAAAAACCGGACTATTTAAGCGAAGCAGAAGAAGACTCTTCACTTAGACTTGACTCCATGGCCAGGCCAGGCATATCTCAAAGAAGCAGGCTTACTCCATGTCCATTTAGCATATGTCAACAATAATGTAGGCTTATGAATCTAGTCTATTGAGATGTATACTAATTGCAATCATTACATATATATATATGATATTATATGTTTTTTTTTTTTATGGCAACCCGGCAACCCATGAAAGATAGAAAAGTAAGACCCTACAAAAATAGTGGCAATGTCCTTTTTTCTTTTTGTTTTGGTTCCTATATATAGTATATATAGACAGTGTATGTGTTGTATAGTACCCCCAAAAAGATGAACGGTGTTTCCAGGATGCTATAGATAAACAATGCTTGATATTCCAGAAGCAGTTTCCCATTTTTCGGCATTTGTCTGAGGTTTGCTATGCTGCATAGATACATTACTGTACCCTCCGGTTATTCAACACAGCTATGCAACATGGCCCATGAAAGTAGATGATTTCGTATAGGATCCACCTATGAAAAACATGATGATGTTCCAATAGCTGTGTGTCATCTAGATGTTTAGATATTAAACATGGTGATTTTCCAGAACCTATGTTTATTTCTAGATGGTTTATGATGATTTATCAATTAAACATGATGATTCTCCATAGTATTTAGATGGAAAATCATCATAAATCAATCTAAATCATTTGTTTATAAGGATCCTATCACATTTTTCTTTATCAGATAGGAGATGAGATTTGACACCGTTGAGATTCTGGCCGATCCTGGCAGGAGATGCTCTTGGATCGTGCGGGAAGGACAAAAGAAGAGAGGGGAGACCGGTCACTTGGACAGGAAGAACTATGGGATTTACCCTCTGGTAAATTAACAGTTGGACCCTGAAAATAGCCTAGTTTTAATGGTTTCACTAATCTTCCAACCCCGATGACTGCCAGGGTCGAACTGTTAATTTACCAGAGGGTAAGGGGACTGAATTGGGATTGAATGGGAGGGATTTTTTATGGGTTGTAATTGGATTCCATGGAATTTATATAGCGAGATTGACATGTGTGATTTAATTCGGATTTAGTGGGATTGGATTAAACATTAATAGGATTCAATATTTGATTTTAATGAAATGTAATGGAATGTAATGGAATGTAATGGAATGTAATGGAATGTAATGGAATGTAATGGAATGTAATGGAATGTAGTGGGTTGTGATGGAATTTTCATGAGATTTTACTTGGAATTAATAGGATCTAATGGGAATTCAGTGGAATCTAATGAATATGGGTTTGTCATTGTTTGTCATTAAAAGTGGGGATATAATACAAAGTTTGATGGGATATGCATGGGGATACATATATATATATTATTATACGTATATATATATACATATGTATATATACAGGATTATACGGGTATATCGAGTTCCGATAATTTATCTATGGAGGGTCATCATTCTTAATATGTAGGTAATTCATCGAAGTAAATGTACATTTTCTATAATCCATAGCTATATATATATAATGACCAGGGGGTCCCAGAAAACATTTTTCTCATTTTGGGATACTGCATAGATGTCGTATGGTGACTCTAGGTGGACTCATAGAGCCATGGTTGATGAGATTTGCTGGTGACCAACTGGTGCGAATGGGTTACTTACAATGGGTTAGCCAGGCGAATGTGGGAAAGGTCATTGACCAGTGACTTCTCAAGATTCCAATTTAGCGAATGATTCGTAAGAAATAAACCTGATATGTTTGTACTATCTCGACAAGTAGCTATAGCATGCTATAGTATTCCTCCTGTTTTCATCAAAAATGGTAGCTGATTTGAAGCAATCTGGCCTTTGACTTGCCAAGCGGCTGCCGCGCCCGCGAATGTCCAGAAGTTTATGGCCGTCTTCGGGGGGAACAACCCCGAAGAAAAGCGCTTTTCGGGACCCTTGAGTTCAACTCTGGAGGTGAAAGCAAAGGTGAAAGCAAACATGTCTGTGGCATAAGTGGGCTCTCAACCTGATTTTCATGACTCACGCAACCGACCAGCACATTCTTGGCTAGAAACACAAGCTATTGAGGGCTGTCAAGCATCTATTCCGGCGACCCAATGTTTGGGTTTCTGGTTGGGTACCCTCTGGTAAACTAACATAGCAATGGAACATCACCATTTTCAATGGGAAAATCCACTATAAATGGCCATTTTCAATAGCTATTTTGACATACCCAGAGGGTATCTTGTTTTTTAAGGTTGACTCCCGCAGTTGATCCCATCTGGTGAACCACTGGTGGGCTCCCCAAGGCTTGTGCGCTTGACGCGTGAACTTCGCCTCTGTGAACAGTGACTCGGAAGGAGAAGTGGGTCAAGCTGGGATGGGTCGTTGACCACCCAGATTTTAATATGGATGGTTATTAATTAAACCACCAAAATTCATGGTTTAGAAGTTTATAGCACCCATAAAAATGGTGATTTTGGGGGATGTTTTTTTTTTTTTGCCCACACTACATGAATATGTGTGCGCAATACATGTTTACACATGCTGCAATATGTTTCACGACCATTCCTGGGAATAGTGATGAATAATTGCTAAGCCAGCAGGAAAGGGATATGTTTGCCGGGTATCTAAGATTGGCCATGGGAATAGCGTCACTTGCTCAAGAATTATTTTGGATATGATGATTGAGTAGCAACAATAGGTACAAATAAAGAACGCATTAACAACAAAAAAACATACAGATTTAGATTTAATTTGATCCAATCCGATTTTTGTGATATATATATATACATACATACATACATACATACATACATACATACATACATACATACATGGTGGTTTTCTCAAAATGATCCCCAAAACCATGGGCTTTAATACAAACATGGTCGCGCCGTTTTGGATGATTTGGGGGTAGCACCATTTTGGGAAATCTCCATATCGGAGTGGATACTCCGAAAACCCAGAAGAGTTGTCCAGGTCTTGTGCCAACCCCTGGACATGTCAGTAAATAGCATCACTCATAACACAACATGACATCATAGAAACATAATTATTATAAACAGTACATGTCTATTGTACATTGAACATAGATGAATATAACATGATATGTGATGATATGTGTATATATATAATTATATACATATGCCTAGAGCATATGATATATACAGTTCTTGGTTTCCCCCCCCACACCAATCCTTTTTCGCCCAGGTTAGAAGATCCGTACATCGTTAGTTACTATGGGCATGAGTTTGTGATGGGCGCGCAGGGTGGTCCTCTGCTCAGCTGATAGTGGCCCTAAGCCGACCTTGGAAGCAAAATGGATGTGTCTGAAAATGGGGTAAAGCCATGTTATTGATTATTATCTATTGATTATTGATTATTTTTATATTTATTGATGGATCTAACTGGATAGTAAACCTCCCGATTCATTTCTAATTATCTAATTATAATTTTTGTGTGTCGGGAGTGGGGAACATGACGTTCCAACCAATGCATCATCATAAAATTATGTAAGTTTCCCAGATTCTTTCGACAAAACCAGATGGCCTTGTTTGAAAACACCAGTGTACCCCAAGCCCGCTGCTTCATCATCATCCCTATGAAAAAATAGCGTTGCTGTAAAACCAATGGACTATACTGGACCTTAGACCTTCGGACAAAGTCAGTTGGCTGAGGCCCCGAAAAGCTACATTTGTTTTTAGAATACTGCAGTGGTGGAAGTTTAGCCGCGTCCCTTGGCGATGGGTGCATCTGGGGCTCCGGGTGAACATTGGGACCAATGGTCCTGGAATTTTGATGATGCAGGGCAAATATGTATGGTATATAATGTTTTATATATATATAGTATTATATATATATGGTGCAGCGTTGGCCACCCCCCCTCCCCCCCCACCAATGGGTATGGGTGGACAGTATCGTCTGGTTCTTCTGGTCCCCCCGCCCCCCCTGTGGCCTGTGGTGGTGGTATGGTTCTTCTCCCCTGTGGCCTGTGGTGGTGGTATGTTGGTATGTTGGTATGTTGGTATGTTGGTATGTTGGTATGTTGGTATGTTGGTATGTTGGTATGTTGGTATTTGGTATGTTGGTATGTAGGTATGTATGTATTTTGGTATGTTGGTATGTTGGTATGTTGGTATGTTGGTATGTATGTTGGTATGTATGCTGGTAATGTATGTATGTATGTATGTATGTATGTATGTATGTATGGAATGTAAGGTAAGGTAAGGTAATGTAAGGTAAGGTAAGGTAATGTAAGGTAAGGTAATGTAATGTAATGGTATGTATGTATGTATGTATGGAATGTAAGGTAAGGTAATGTAAGGTAAGGTAAGGTAATGTAAGGTAAGGTAATGTAATGGTATGTATGTATGTATGTATGTATGTACGTAGGTATGTAGGTAGGTAGGTAGGTAGGTAGGTATGTGGGTATGTATGTATGTATATACACCACCACAGGGGCATCATACCCCCCCCATCCCATGGGGGGGGTGGGAACACGGGACACGGGACCATATATGCTAGCACATAGCATTACATAGGAAACCGCCTATTTTGCATGCTGAATTCTTGTCCTGGCTTTCTGTTCTCGCTTAGTTTGCACCGTGATTTTTAGTGCCTTTTTAGTGGGACGACCTGGCGACCGAAAAGTTGGAGAGCTGACGAGCTGGTGGTAATTTTCCAGCGTATCTCAGTGGCTAATGTGGATAAAATAATGCCATGTTTACCACAAAAATGACTGGGAATGGTTTATACCACCTATATTTATGGTGATGACTGGGGGATAGTTAAAAAAAATGTTGTAGCCACATGAAAGTGAGTCTAGTGAGTCTAATACCACCTAATAATATGGTTTAGACCACCTAATTATAAAGATGGTGATGATTTGGGGGATGGTTTATTTATTGTTTTAGCCACATTATGCATGAAAGCCCATGAAAAATGTATATTTGAGGCTAAAACGTGGTAAACTGCAAAATGTTCCCTTAAATCCATCCATAGTAGCTACAGGTGCGTTTTTCCTCAGGCTGTTTAGTTTCATGGCCACATTCCAGTTTGGGATCAGTTGCAAACCGCAACCCTGGAGACAATTGACACATGTATCCACTGTATCCACGTTTTTTGGAAGGTAGGTCAAAGTGTGCAGAGGGGCCCAAAAAAGGATAGAAGAGTCCTATCCTACCATTCTTCTCTATTCATTTAATGGTGTTGTTTTCCTTTTTTTGGGGGAGACAGCTATACTGCAATTCCCTCGTTGTTTGCTTTGGCTTGAGAGACATTGGTATACAACCATTACCTTATTTGTGTAGTTTCCACATACCGCAGATATATCCGATTCTGGACTTTTATGGACTGTTTAAATGACTTTTAAATTGATATCCACAATGAGTAGACAATGTTCATAATAACAAACCTTACCCTCTGGTAAACTAACATAGCAATGGAAAAATCACCATGTTTAATGGGAAAATCCACTATAAATGGCCATTTTCAATAGCTATTTTGACATACCCAGAGGGTAATCCACTTATTTAACGTTCGTATTAAAAGCTTGGGATCCAGACGTTTTTCCGATCCAGGCAGCTCCGGACCTATGGGCCGGTCAGCGAGGAGTTGTTGAGGACGTGATGGAATGTGATGATGAGTGTGCCAAAAGAAAGGATAATGGACAATCCAATGGCACACGATAGCATAGGAAAGATGGAAATAATATGAAATAATTATATGAGCCACGTTCTAAACCCTTGTGTTCATGTTAAGCAAAGGGCCCGGTGTAAGGATGTGGCCTAAGCAAAACTGTGGTGCGCGTAAGCCAGCGTAAGCTCCGCGTAAGAAAAGATATGCGCGTAAGCAAAACCTGTGCGCGCGTAAGCAAAACGTAAGCAATGGCTAAGCATTTCCTTATTTGGTGCCAGGATGTAAGACATTTAGAACATGGCTCATATGATAATGATACTGTAATATTCCAGAATGGGAAAATTGATTGGTTGTAGTAAGACTGGATAACAATGGGATATCAATGGACAATATATAATGGGAAAATGATAGGATATTTTCATGGATTTACCCTGCCGTGTCATCAAACATGGGCAGCTGGGAAATCCCCTTTAACATCTAAAAAACTGGAGGTTTTTGTTGCTGGATTAGCTGGGAAAATCATGGGTAACTCAATGGTTGATTTTCCCGTGGTTGCTATGTTTGACACCCGGAGGGTAAGCTGGTTTGCTAAAGATGGCCACGGGTAAGCTGGTAGCTCGGAGAATCTCGGAGAGTCGTGTTTAAAATCACCGAAGAACTGAAGGACATGGTCAGCAGCGTCGGGTGATAGTCATGTTTTTAATCATGATAAAAGTCCATGGTCCATTGAAGAAAATCAAAGTCCAGTTGAAAATGATGTGGGGTCACCATGGTGGCGGAAGGTTTTCGGTGGTGTCTTGCAGATGTTTTTCACCAGCTGGATAGGTGTTCACCAACGATTAAATGGTAGATACATTGATACATCTATAGTATCTATAGTCTACAGTTAGATATTAAACCAACTTACCGGGTTCTGCAAAAAAAACAGCCATCCACAGGAAACTACATGGATACCAGCAACTTACCCCCACAACCCCCAGCTTCAATGTTGTGATCGGAAGTGCCGAGCATCATCAACAGAAATGGCTCTTTTTTTTGAAGGCCGCCAAACACAAAATTCAGAAGACAACATTGAATTGGGGGACGAGAAAAACATGACGTCTGTGGTGTGGTACTTCATGGGATGGCTGTTTTTGTTTGAAGAACTAACTATAAGTGGATTTAAATGGTAGATACATCATCTATAAATATCTATAATTAGTATCTAGTTATATATAGATATTAAACCAACCAACTTCGTAACTTCGCCCATGACCTGCGCTGCAGGAAATATACCCAGCAGTTGGTTTCCGGACTCGTCTACCTGCACTCCCGAAGTCCTCCAGTGGTTCATCGAGATCTGAAATGCCCCCCGGTGGAACGGCTGGCTCCAAGGTAGACATCTGAGGACTATACCCGGTGTCCACAAATGGGGGATCCAATTGGAAAATAGTTGTTTTATAATGTTTTATAGTGGACAAATCGGAAAACCAATTGGATGATGGCTCCCCCCATTATAGAAACCCTCGAATAGATGTAGATGTTCCATAAATGTTTATCATCTTAATTGATATTGTTTCTGTTTGAACAACGACATGTCAGAAGATCCGAACCTCCTCATGTCCGATGGCTTCAAAGCAATCTCACAAGAAATCATAGGAACTAGTTGTCATTTGGAGGTTTCCTGAAACAGGGGTACCCCCAGTCATCATCCATTTATAGATGGATTTTCCCTTATAAACTATCCAGCTATGGGGTACCCCCGTTTATGGACACCTCCGGATACATTTGGTACTGGTACATCAATGGTGTTCAGTTTTCCATTCTGGAGACGCAGGTGCAAACCTTTTGTTGACGCACAGTGGAGATGCCTCTTCCACTGAAAATTGGGCGCTGGCGTTGTGGAGGATCTGGGCGCTATCTATGGGGATTTTATATTGTAATTGTCACTGCGGGACCATGCCACTGGAATTTCCAAGTCCTGTTCATTTCGGAGCCCCATTCAGGGAATATGTGTTTTTTGCCATGGAATATATTAAGTGGGGTTATCTCACACTACACAGTGATCGCTGAGTGATGGTGATGTTAGTTATTAAGCCATATTAACCCCCATTAATTAAGCCATTAATATCATAATAGTAGATATTATTAAGCCATTCATTGATATATGAATGATGGATATATAATGGATATATGATGGATATATGATGGATACTGTATATGATGGATCATTATAGTTCGATATATCCACCATGAAGCCAGTTATTGGAAGGTTGTAGATCTCATGATTATGGCTACTTGGAAGTGCAGTTCCAGTGAACTAAATGGATAGAAACAACAGACTATAAGACTATAGTTAAAGGGGTTTAATATCCCAAGCAATAATAAATATAGTTTAAGAGTTTCTAGTGGTTAGTTATAGTGGTTAGTTACTCCCAACTTCTCATAACTTATAAGGATTTTTAAATCCCATGGTTTTTATAAAAGTTTCACCTCTGGCACCGGCACGGGGTGTGTGTCATGTGAGGTAAAGATTGCGGACTTCGGCTGCTCCAAATGGGTCCAACCCGGTGAGTCCATGTTAGAGGCGGGTGAGTTGCTGTGGGTTCAACGACAGATATGGCAGTGTGTCAAAACCTTGTACCCCTGGTGAACATCAAAATAGGTGGTAAATGGATGTTCATCCCACTAAAAATGGTATCTATAGGTATTGATCCATAGCCATATGGCGCTTTCCTAAGTCATGGGGGTACCCGGGTACTTTTCATCCAATAGCTGGATGGTTTCCCATGGTTTTCAAGCCCAACAAATGGATGATGTTAGTTAGTGAAAGTTAGTGGTACCCCCAAAGAAGTCATAGGAACTAGTTGTCACTTGGAGGTTTCCTAAGTCATGGGGGTACTCCCAGTTTTCATCCATTTTTTGGGGGGGGATGTTCCCATGGAAATAAGCACTCCAGCTCTTGGGGTAGCCCCATGACTTAGGAACCCCCCATGATCAATGGCCATTTCAGGAACCTAAATTGGAGGTACCTACATGTACCTACCATATATAAGGCCTATGTAAGGCATATGTAAGGGAATATCCCCAGAAAATATGGCCTTATATGGTACAGTACCTCCATTTTAGGATCCTGAAATTCCCATTGATGATGTGTATAGTCATGTTCTTTCTCGGACTTCGCCTCGGCCCAGAATTCGGTGGCGGGTTCAATCTTTTGGATGGCCACTTGGTGCAATTTTGGACCAGCTCGGGCTCGAGTTGTGACACCAAAATGGTCCTGGTATCTCCAAACCTGACCATGTTTTCAGAGGCACTGGAGCAACGCCTGAGGTGATTTTTCCTTAGTGGTTTCCTTTTGAAGCCATGATCACAGGGTAGATGATCTCGCAATGTTGCTGGCGTACATGTCCTATTTTGTATGCAAAGAGAGGGGTAACTCCTCTTTTTTCAGATTTTCACTGGCCAAAACCGTCCAAAGCCGTCCGATTCTTCCATGGTTCATTAGATTGGTTGAAGGGAACATTTTAAGTGGACATCCCAATCAATTTGACGGTAGCCGTCCGATTCTTCCATGGTTCATTAGATTGGTTGAAGGGAACATTTTAAGTGGACATCCCAATCAATTTGACGGTATAAAACCAGCCAGTTTCCGGTGAAGATTTCCCCTTCAATCCATGAACTCACGATTGTTTTCCATACATGTTCTCATGATTATTGATAGTTAAAGCATGTCAAACATGGTAAAACCATATATTACCCTCTGGTAAACTAACATCGCCAAGGAAAATGGCCAATTTCTAGATGGTTTACCTATGTTTACCTATTAAAAATGGTTGGATTTTCTATTTTTTTGTCTATCTTCCACTCCCCATTTGGGTTTCTGGTTGCCGAGGCGCCTGAACTTTTTCGAGGTCATGGCAAATTGACCACGTCCTCTGACGTGTGAGGCTCAGAGCGTTTCAAGGCACAAGCCATTTTTCCTATGCTGGGTTAATATGCTGGGTTAATATGGTGCTTATAATGGTTAAGTTAATGGTTAAGTTAATGGTTAAGTTAATG